>OLKM01006061.1:0-15207 GCA_900291075.1 Melanogrammus aeglefinus | reverse complement strand
CTACACCAAGCAGAAAAAGGGCCGGTGTATCATGCACGGCCCGGACAAGGACTAGCTGACTGGGCGCTTCCAGGTCGAAAGAAGAAAAGGGGAGTTCAACGTCACGGGCGTGGACCGTTTGCGGACGTGCACTATTACAGCCGAGTGCATCTCCTGACACAGTGGCCCTACATGCTGCCAGCCTGGTAAGACGCCATCTGCGTCAGCTCTGCACCCTCCACCACTTGCCTAACCAAGAAGGAAAGGGGTACCTCTCCACGGTGGAGTTGATGCTGAGAGCACACAAGGAAGATCAGGCAGCTCATCTGGCCAACGGGGCCGTGATGTCCCACCAGCCGCGCTGGTTGAGGTGAACCAGAAACCTCATCCAGTGGACAACAGGAGGGTGGCCAGGCAAGGGTGTCTCGATGTATGTGCGAGGGTGTACACATGCTCTGCGCTGTCACTGTGGCCACTTTAGTTATAGTTGTGCGTCTGATGACTGCCCACGGTGTGATGCTCACCTCATGTCCTTCGTAACTGGGCGAAAGAACTTGTCTGTCCAACGCGCGGTGAGCCACGTGCTAGAAAAAGATAAGTGGAACTAATGTCCTCCGCCACCCAAAGAAAAGTCGCTAGAACATTTCAAAAGGTTCGGGGAATAGCGGTTGTAGCGCAGCACAGCAAGCCATGCAGTCCAGCAATCAACCGTCAATCTGCAGCAGCTGCCAGCAGCACACCAGCAGCAGCGGCTCCCCTGCAGCAGGCAGCGGTGCAACTTACCGAGGCCCAAGTTTATTGCATAGCACAGACGCGCTGTTTCCCTATCTTCTCCGGCCTGCATGTTTCAGTCAGCAACTGCCTGAGCTATCTTTGTTTTATTGCACGCCACCTACTGCCACCCCCCATGTCCTTCGTACGGTGTCCGGTAACTCGTCTTGCCCTCAGGCAAACCCGGTCTCTAGAACATCACCATATCTCCGGTCAACCCCTGTTGCCCTACCCTCTCCGCCCAGTCCCTCATTATGTTTGCCGTGTGCTTCCGCAGTGAGTCCCACGGAGAGAAGAACGGCCTTACAAAAGAACTGTGGAGGCCAATAAATTTTGGAGGTGTGGGGGAGTCGTCCGGATCTGCATGCGAATCTGGCCCAGCCAGTAGTCACAGGTCTCGGACGAGTATGCTGCCCCTCCTTCGCATAACTGACCAAGGTCGCAGTTCGTTGGCGGAGAGGAGGAACAGCGTTGATGTTCAGATGTTATATATGATTTGACAGGCATTAGATTTGTGCATTAATAACTATGTCTATATCCGATACAATGTTTTCACAGTTTCTTTGCTGTCATCTTATAGACTCATTATGTCGGCGTTCACAAATCCACAAGAGGTAGAAACATATACGCTTTCGTAAGGGCCAGGTATAGTTATGCACACACAATAATTAATTGTTTAAAAACTTCTTAGGTTGAGATTGAGGCTAAATTTGAGCCCTACAGGTCACAATACAAATACGATACTAAACAATTAGTTGCTAAAGACTTCACAGGTGTGGCTGTGATCTGTATTGGTCTAACAAATCAGTGGAATGAGAAAGTCACCATAGTTCTAAGTAGCGACAGATGGCAGCGCGTTATCTCATAAGTGCTTAAGATGTTGTGAGTTGACGGTCACACCGGGTAATATTTGTGTCGGGCGGAGATCATCTTGAATATGCTTACTTCGAAATAATCAGGTTATGTTTGTCACCGGTGAGACGTGACTGCAACCTTCTGTCTTCATTGCCTTATGTAGAATTGTGCACAAAAACTCCACGCCTCCGGTATTTAATTATGTTTTTTCGTAAGGGATCAGTGAATAGGTGTCAATGTAATGGACAGGCTGCTAGATTTGTCTCTTTGCTACTTTACTTTACCCACTTTTTCTTCGACTTTTTCTCCTGTTTTCCTCTCTTTTTTCTCCTCTTAATTTGTACCTTTCTTCTTCGCAGCCTTTTCTGCCAGTTGTCTTCTTTTCCCAGTCACTCAGCAAGACTACACTGTTCCCTTCAGCTTTGAGCGCTACCTAAATCCGATCCGTCTGCTTTCTAGATTCTAGATCGTCCAATCAAATCATCGGATTTCCAATATCTTTTGACCAATCACACGTTCCACTGTCCATTTCTCTCCCTGCGCTAAGCCAATCACGGACAGGCTAGTGACGCTCCGAATTCGGAATGGATTTAAACTGTAGAACAAACCACACGTATTCGGCATTCCTGAAAACGACTCTGTAAGGTAAGGCTTTGAATTACATTAAAACACATTTAACGCATCCAATCGCGGAAATGATCCACCTTATAAATTCGGACAGGTCATGCTCTGGAAAAGGTAGCGGTAATAACGTAGTAGTAGTATAAGTACGCTCTTCTGAAAACTAGTCTGCAATGTAACTGTTTGCAATTTACATTACAACAAATGCTTTACATTTAAGAACCAATAAATCGCGGAAATGATCGACTTTATAAATTCGTTCTACTGAATATAGGGTATTACTTTATCCAAAAGTCTGACCGTGCGGATTGTCTTACCTTGTCCGGACATGTCACTAATTTTCCTTGTCATTTCACTGACTTTGGTTAATTTACTAGCATGTTAGCATCGGTTTAACTTTACTAACTTGGGTCAACTTCTTGTTAACTTATTGCATGTCAGCCTCAGTAGGAACTAGTAGTACGATTACGGTGAACGACCATTTTAATTCACCTGTACGGTAAACAACCATTTTCAATTACATAGGGACATACTAGGGATTATTTTGTATGTATCATATGATTCATGAAGTGTAAAGGTAGGTAAAGGCACACACACACACACACACACACACACACACACACACACACACACACACACACACACACACACACACACACACACACACACACACACACACACACCTTTACACTTCATGAATCATATGTCTTTGACAATGTATGGTAACTTGGCCATTCTTCCCCTTGTCTTCAGATGTCTACTAAGAAGCATCGATCCATGGGGTCTGAGGAGTGGGTGAGCCGCCTGAAGGTATATGCCTCTTCTGGCACTTGGCCCTCCAGTGCAGGGAACAGGCCATCTCCAAAACAGTCCAAGTGGCACAACCTCTACCAGAAGGTAAACTTTGCCCCAACAGTAAACCAAAACTCAAAAGTGAACCAATTGTGTCTAAGTAAAATCATTCGTTTCAATTAATTACAGATTGAGAGGTGTCCCATGATGCTGCGTGGGCAGACCTTAATCTTAGGGATAGCCCAGACATGTACCTGTGGCTTTCACTCCCAGCAGGTAATATTGAGAGCCTGGTGAAATAAATGCATTTTGTAGGCTTACAATTTGTGATGTGGACAAAATCCCACATTGATTAGTATTAATGCTTGTTTAATGGTTTTATTGTTTCTGTCTGTCAGTCTGTGAGAAGGCCTGCAGCTACCTCTGCCTCCACCTCTGCTGCGCCTGCACGGAGCCCTGGGAGGCCTGCTTTGACGCTGGCGATGGTGAATATTTCCATCACATTAAATACCATGTCATTCACCTGGTTAGCCATTAGAGTTGTTCCGATTCCGATACCAGTATCGGAAATGTCTCCGATACAGCCGAAAATGCTGGTATCGGCGAGTACTGGAGTCCAGGCACCTCCGATACCACGTAATTTATTAAAATAGAAAGCTATTTACTGGTTAGCTCCGTTAGCACTGACAGTTCTTCTTCGCGGCTCTTAAAACAGTTGCGCTATGCTGCCATCTGCAGGCTGCTGTTTTAGAGGGGCGAAGAAGAATTGATCACGTGTCAATCAAGGAGCTGTTTACTATGTAGCTGCTGCTCTTTTGATTTGTATTTTTTGAATGTTTACTTTATAGGTTGGTGTTGCACTATAAGTTTTTTTGAAAGAATAGATTTACTTAAGTTGCTGTTGCACTACTGTTTTTTTTATACTGTTCTATTTTAAAGATATTGTGGCTACACTTTATTTATTTTTTTAAATAACTATTATTTAAGTTGCTGTTGCACTAGTTTTTTATACTGTTCTATTTAAAAATAAATGGCTTTAATTTGCCTTATTCATTCATTCATTTACAAAAGGGTTTAACCTGACCCAGGCCTTACCACAAATGATATAATTATCACAGTCATTTTTTGTACACATACTGGTATCGGTACTCGGTATCGGCCGATACCCACAGCATAAGTATCGGAATCGGTATCGGGAGGGAAAAAAATGGTATCGGAACATCTCAATTAGCCATGATCAACTCATCTCAGATCTGTGTGTTCACATAACTTTCATGCGTATCACTGGTGTGTATAATGTCATTTTTAACACCATTTTATTAAGACTATTCTTGGTTGATTTTCAGTTTGAGAAAGCGCGGTTCGGTGGGACTTTGTCTGCTGCAGCCAAGTCGAATGTCAATCTGACCAGGAGGCCTGTTGAGGTAATTGATGTACCTATAGCTGTGCCTGATGCCTAAGAACACAGCCATACAGCCAACAGGGCTGACATGGTCATTTCAGTGGGATCTTGCTCTGGGCTACCAGATTTCAGACAAATATCAAAGATTGTAGTCATCAATAATGACATCGTGTTTGTCTGCAAACTTCTGGCCTCATGGTATGATGAGCATCTAAGAGCATATGAGCTCAGTCACTTGTCCACCTTCTCTGTCACACGGTTGTCTGAACTGAACGATGATTTCCCTCTGTCCCTTTAAAAGATTAGAGGCAGACGGCTCATTACTCTGAAGCGATACATACTGTGCTGAGTAATGTAAATACTGAAGTCTTGAAATCTAATACAAAAGTTCTTCCTTTTCTGGTTGATGTAAATACTGAAGTCTTGAAATCTAATATAAATGTCCTTCCTTTTCAGGTTGAGAAGTCATCATGGAAAAACAGCGACTTTTGATGAGTGGTCGTCAATGATGACGATATCAGGAAACTGGTTCTAAATGAGAGAACCAATTCTATTGAGTTAAAAGCACATATGGAGAAACTCAACCTGCAGTACGATTTTATATTGCAATATGAAGACAAAGACTTTGATAATGCTCTCTGTAACTTGACACACATGACTGATTTGCCTGAAAAAGCGACACTAAAAGTCATTCCCTTGGTGACTCTAGAGTAGGGGTGGGCGATATGACGATATTAAATCGTGAAGGATTACAACGTCAAGACGATCTGTCAAAGTGCAGAGATCGTAGGATCGTCTTTAAGGCACATTCTATAAATTGTAGTTCTATGCTGATGGCACCGACGCACGCACCCGACGTGTTACGTTGTCACACCTGACTGACCATTCATAAGCGAATTACGGGACAGTGACGCGCTCTTTGACCCGCCCCCTTGTTTGTGCGTAGCAGTAGCCGCATTGGAGAGCGATGGCTGAAAGCCAAGAGGAGTTGGTCCCTAAAAAAAATTCCACTTCCATCATATGGAATTGGTTTGGCTTTTTCGCAACGGATACAGCACAAGCAAATGTAATTTGCAAAATTTGCACTGAAACAGTTCGGACGTCGGGTGCGCAACACGACAAACTTGTTTTATCACCTCAAAAAGAAAACGCCAAAACAATAAAGCAGCGAGGGGCCCGGCGGCGGCATCGCAGCCAGCGGCCAAGACCGAAAACAACCACACTGTTACAGGCATTTCATAAGGGCACCCCGTACGAAAAGAAGAGCAAGCGGTGGAAAGAGGTAACTGACGCTGTTGCGTTTTATCTGGCCAAAGATATGGTACCGTTCAAGACGGTGGAAAATGAGGGGTTCAAATGCCTGCTCAAAGTAGCGGACCCGCAGTACGAGCTGCCCAGCAGAAAGTATTTTTCCAACACCGCCATGCCACGTCTTTACTGTGAATGCCGAGACAAGATTGAACGTAAGGTTCAGAAGGTCCAGTTTTTCTCAACAACGAGTGATCTGTGGTCTAGCCGCACTTCAGAGCCTAATTTGAGCCTGACCATTCATTATATTGATGACTGGAAGCTCTGCAGTGCGACTCTGCAAACAACATACTTCCCAGAGGATCACACGGGGGAGCTCATAGCGCATGGGCTGAGAGACGCTCTTCAATGCTGGGGACTCAGAGAATCACATGACCTGCATGACCACGGACAGTGGGACTAACATGGTGAAGGCCCTGGAGCTAAACAACTGGACTCGTCTGCCCTGCTTTGGGCATAGACTGCACCTCGCCATCGGTGAGTGAACTTCAAATAAAAAATGCAAAGATGGGGCTTGATGATTAACAAATCTGGACCAGATTAAAAAAAAGAAAAGAAAAGCAATAGGTTAAAACACAAGCACCTTATTAATGATGATTTGCTGCATAACTTAAGAATAAATTAGGGACACAGAACAAAGTCATTTATTACATTAGTCTATGATAAAAAAAAACGTTTTATTGAAATGTTTTTATTTGTTAATTTATGAACAAATTATAGCATAGAATAATCACTTTTGCTGAAATATAAACATATAATATTAACAATAAATTAACATCACAGATTAAAATGTACTTTTTGCTGATTTTGTTTAGCCTAATTTGTATCATTACATCTCTCTTCTTCTTTTAGAAAAAAGTGCCAAAGTCGAGTTGTTCGCATGACATCAGTCTGCAAGAAAGTGGTGAGTGCATTCTCCTTCAGCTGGAAGAAGAAAAGGGATTTGAGTCAAGCACAAACAGAACTTAAACTACCTCAACAAAAGCTCATAACAGAGTCGCCAACTAGATGGGGTTCCAGACTTGCCATGATTGAGAGAGTGTTGGACCAAGAAAAGGCCATTTCACAAGTCCTGAAGGCCGACAAGAAGACAAGGCACTTGGTTCCACTATGGCAAGATCTTGATGTAATGGAGTGTGTTAAGAAGGCCCTTGGTCCACTGAGAGATTTTACTGATGCACTTTCAGGGGAGGACTATGTGAGCGTCTCATATGTCAAGCCAGTCCTGCACCTGCTGA
Organism: Melanogrammus aeglefinus; assembly: GCA_900291075.1. Taxonomy (NCBI): domain Eukaryota; kingdom Metazoa; phylum Chordata; class Actinopteri; order Gadiformes; family Gadidae; genus Melanogrammus; species Melanogrammus aeglefinus. The sequence continues at coordinate 8,241 of OLKM01006061.1, read as the reverse complement.
AGGTCGACCTCCTTAAACTCAGTGATGATGACAGTGAGCTGACAAACACAATCAAGACTACTATTCTCAACTACCTCACTGAAAAGTACCAGGAACCCAGCACTGATGCCCTGCTGGACATGGCTTCGCTTCTGGATCCGAGGTTCAAAACCCAGTACATTGACAGTGACAAGAAAGAGGAAGTACAAGCCAGAGCTGTGTCTGAGCTGGAGTCCATGTTGAATGTACAAGCACAGCAACCGCTTCCGTCCACATCACAGAGTCCTGAGGCAGCAGAACAAGCTCCACCAAAGAAAGCAATGAAGAAAACATTAGCCAGCTTTTTAACAATCTCAGGTGCTGTATCTGCAGCTGGCACATCAGCTTCCCTCCCATCTCTAAGAGAGGCAATAGATGGGGAAATGAAGGCTTATCTTTCCACACCAAATGCAGACAGTGAGACGGATCCTCTCGAATGGTGGAAACGCCATGAGGGAAACTTTCCACGAGTTAGCCAACTAGCTCAAAAGTATCTGTGCATTCCAGCAACAAGTGCTCCCTCAGAACGAGTCTTCAGCACAGGTGGCAACATAGTAACTTGCCAAAGGGCTACTCTCAAGCCAGATAAGATGACAAAATGGTTTTCCTGGCTAAAAATCTGTGATAGGAATCTGTCATGATGTCTCCTTTTTAGAAGGAGATAAAAACTCTTAAGAATATATGTTACAGCAGTATGTTCTAAAACTGCAGGATCTTTAATATTCAGGTTTACACATTGCAGTTTGATCATTTTTGTTGCACTAAAAGAGATAACCACAGTAACTTTAGTCTTGTATTTTTACTTTTCAATAAGCTATTTGATATTTAAATCCTGTTTAAATGACTGTCAGTAATGTCTTTGATTGATATTTAACCTTCTGTTACTACTGTTCCAAGAGTGCACTTTATAAGAATGTTGTTGTTTACTTTAAACTTTACCTTATTTGCACATGCAGGCAAAACTGCGACTATTTAAAATAAAACCTGTTGAGACAGGTTCTTTGGCCTGTGTTGTCTGTTTTTCTTTTTCAATTTAAGATCGTGATAAAATCGAAATCGTGATTTTATTTAAAAAAAATCGTGATATGATATTTTTGCCATATCGCCCACCCCTACTCTAGAGTTATCACCTGTGACATTGCCTGTCACGTCATCAGATAATGACTGCAGCTCAATAGATACGGATATACTGCCTCCCACTGAAACTCCATTAAGAAGACAATGGCCGGAATTTTTTGATGTTCCTAATTTTTCGGTGGATGTTGAGTACAGGTTGAGACAAGCTGATCTTGCCTTTATGAAAGATGGAACACGTATGTCGCTGTCACGTGATATGAAAAACTAGCAGAGGGCATGTACAGCTTTAAAGCGTACCCTGATGATGATGATTACACCAGTGTATCCAAATCTCTCATCAGCAAGCATCCAGGCCTTACTGAGCCTGGTCCTCAGCCAGGATACTATGGCTGGAAAAACAGCCTTAATTTAAGATGGGGAATTATCGAACGAAGCTCAGAAGGGCTGGATGTGAGGATGTCGCAGTTAATGGGGGCAAAAGAAGTAAAAACAACCCAGAGGGTGAATCGTCAAGAAAAAACATCAAACGGCCGAAGAGGGGTGAAGCAAACTATCTCCCCAATTTTCCCAACAGACAGAATGAAGAAGGCCTTGAAAGTGCCAGAATGGTTCTCGTGGAAGAAATGAAGAAAAAACAACAAAATGGCTCTCTCATCTCAAACATGATGGACCAGACAGTCTCACTAGGCAGGCAGGAGATCGTGAAAAAGGAGCCTGCTGTACAGGACATGTCCCTCTTTACAGAGGGACAGGTTAGTTAGTTATTTTTGTCAGGAATGGTCCCTGGGAGTTTAAGATTTCTCTTGACTGCATTTTTGAAAGCAGGTTTGATAAGATAAACAAAATAAAAATAGAATTTGAGAAAGAATAAATGTCACTGTAGATTCACAATGATATAAGTCTTGTAAGTGTTAAGTGTTTATGTTTTAACATATTGTTTTCAAGTAAAGAACTCTTGCTCTTACAGCGAGGATTTATTGATGTCACTCAATATTATATGAAATAGTATGGTGTGTGATTTTAGCATGCTTACCTGGTATTCTCACTACCCCCCCCCCCCCCCCCCCAACCCCATCACCCTACTTTTTTAGGTTTTTGCAGAGTTTAGCAGAATTGCCACCAAACCTCTTGAAAGCAGTTTCTTTGAGTCTCTTGACAAGCACACTCCACGCACCATTGAACTCCTGCAGTCAAAAAAAGGAGCTGCTGGACAGAAAATTCAAGAATTAATGGACAACTTGGCAAGAAATTAATTGTTTCATGTTTTTGAGGAGTTGTTACTCTCATCTACATACACTGATAGACATAGGCGTCGATTACGCCGGGGACGCGTCCCCACCAGATTTCGTAAAGCTTCATTTTGTCCCCACCACTTTTAAAAAAAGTAAATTAAAAAAAATTTGGGTTGAATTATTATGGATTATTACACGGGTCTTCTCAATGCCGTGAAATGCTCCGTTCCATTGCATAGGCATGGAAAACAAAGGACTTTTTGCCTATAATGACGTCTCCGGTATCACTCCTCAAGGAGTCCGGTAACTTTTCAAACACAGCGTCTTCGGTTGCTAAGCGACGTCAACGTCTTTGGCGGACTATTTCTCTGCTGATCAACACTACGAATGCTGGTAACGAATAAATTGTAAAAAGACACACCGTGTGAAGTATTTTTTTCGTTTTGGCACGTAGCCGTGTAATAAACGGGATAATGTATAGAACGTCGCCGGTCATTATCGAAATTAAGCCCCTTCAGTGGGCAGCAGGACACCTTCGCTGCGCGTCGGGGTCCTGTTCGCCCTGTCGGGGCTTATTTTAACCGTATTCGGTTGCAAAGCGACGTCATCGACTTTGGCGAACTATTTCTCTGCTGATCAACGCTACGAATGATAACAAATACATTAGAAAAGTACACACTTCGTGAAGTTATTTTTTCGATTTGGCAAGTAGCCATACTAATAATACCAATACTCTTTGGCTGGGATGATGAGGCATCAGACAATCAAGTCATTTTAGTCTGAATACATGGGTAAAAAGCACCAGAGCAGGTTGCTAGTACCATGGACAGTATCAGAACGATAACCTGTTGAACTAAATGGATGTGGTAGGTTACACCACGGGATGCATCTGCAGACCACCGCCACATAAATAAAGGTAAGACGCGATATTTATTGCCTAAGATTTGCTGGTGCTGTGGCGAAGATCTTTTGTGTTTTTTGTATTCAAGTGGTCGGCTGTTTTAACTTGCAATTGAGGAGTCAGTCTCTTGTTGACACAAAGTGACTTTTGGTCATTCTTGCTTTGCTTGAATTCTGGAATAATTGTGGGGAGTGCATGTGTTTTGGTCAGAATGCCTGATGTAGGCTAGTTTTGATGGAATGTGTGAATTGAGAACAGCCAGCTCATGATGTGATGCAGCGTTCAGCTGTGCAACAAATATTTTTTTCTTTTTCAATCTTGACGACTTTTGTAGTGCTGTGTGTAGCCACACGTTTGGCCCTTCTGAACTTAAACACGCAGTTAATTTCCTTTCCTAGCTCCTCTTGTTTATGTTGTTAGCTTAGCCATATCATGTCACGTTGTCAACATTGGATATGGAGCAGAACATAGTGGGTCATATGTCCGATGCTTTTTGGAAACGTTTTCTTCATAAAACCTGCCAGACAGATTTTGTATACATTTTATTCCTTAGTAATTAGGGTATGCCGTCTTTCAGAACCTTTCATTACCGGCGACACTAAAGAGAGAAAAAAGAGTGCATCCTCATTGTACCCAGCACTTCTGAAAATGTACTTCCGAATGAGTCTCTGTCCCCAGCACATTTCAAACCAAACTGACGCCCATGGATACTAGGGCTGTCAAAATTGCTCAAAAATGACATTCAAATGTTCGTTTGGAAAAAAATCATCTGGTTGCCTATTTTACGCAGTTGCCGTCAATATGTCAATAATGCGACAAAACCATGGTTCAAATTAGTGGGATATATATATATCCTATAAACAGCCCAGTAACGTGGAGGCCTAATCATGAAAAGCCACAACTTTGTATGGCTTGCATTTCACCACCACACCTGCAAGCGCGCAAACTATAGTAATCTGAAGAAGACGCCCGCTTCTGAATGTTACAAAGTATGCTAGTGGTAATGTTCCTTGCTTTGCTTACCATTTATCAAGAAGGCCTATTAAAATCGATAAAGAAAAAAATGCATGTCGCCTACGTCTTCCACCATGCCAGCGAAAGGGCCAGCACTACGCACCGCTCGGATTCATGAAAAAAAAGCTGTCTCGGACTTTGCCGAGAACATTGCGTTATAGCAGCTTTCACCAGCCAGACTACTAGCTCCCTGAGCTCTACTTCGGATGCTTATTGAATGGCATAGCCTGTGTAAGTCCAGCTCAGAACAGTTGTGAATAAGAAAGAATAAATGCCCATGTCTGTTGTCTTGCACAGACAACCAATTGAGATCGCCAGGAACAAAAATGATGAACGTAGGCTATAAGATTTTGTAATGTAGTGCAACCGTGGTTAACTGCTGGGTTATTCTCAATGAAAAAAAAATTAGGCTATAAGAACGATCATCGCAAGCAGCACTGCTTCCCCGTCATCTGGGGAGTGGGAAAGGGCTTTTTGAATGTGAGAATTTAACTACGATGGACAACTGCGCCTCACTGCCTTATTGTTTGCTAAGTGTGTCGCAGGATTTCTTTTTTCCCCCCGCAGAAACCAAATAAATTGGTTTGGGGAATTCCAGATATAGCCTACTTGCACCTAACCCACCCTATGCAAGTAATGAAATTGGCTTGCATGCTCAGGTCCACAATTGTGCCCTACACAGCGAGAGCGGCTTTCTTGGTGTTTATAAGTTATAGCCTAATTCGAACCCGGGACAAAACAACCCAAAAGATAGGCCTACATCATTGATAAATTTATTTAAAACACATTTACAACGTTAACAAATAGTGCTTAACAAAGAAGTTTTACAAACAATCAATGTCCCGTTCTCCCACCTAAATTCTGCGCAATATTTTTTTTTTAACGACAAGGAGCGCTCCCGAGCAAGTGAACATATAGTAATAGTAATAATATCCTACAATTTAAAAAATTCACAAACTTTTACAAACACGTCCTTAAAATTGAAGCACATAAACGAAAACAAGCTGGCTTCTAACATTCTTAAAACAAAAAACAGCGGAAAAAAACAAACAAAAAAGAAATGACTGGCAATTTCACTCTGTCATATTAGTGCATTGCCAACCGTCGCGCTCTCACAAGTTATTCGCCAAAAAGACCAGATAGTCTACGTTGGAGGGTGCCAAGGCTGATCTCTTTTTGTTTACAATGTTGCCAGCGGAGGAAAAGACGCTCTCCGAGCGCACTGAAGAACCGGGGGGAGTGTTTTTTCACATTCGAATATTAATTTTCACGTTCAAATTCGCGTTTTTGGATACATTTCGAACGAATATTCGAACTTCGAATATTCGTTGACAGCCCTAATGGATACAGACCAACATTTTCATTCTGTTTGACTTGTACCTTGTAATTTTTTATTCTAATTGATGTTTTCTGTCTCCGTCTTATAAGTCATCAGATGTATCTGCAAGACGCTCTGTGGTCCTCAAAGGGCTTCCCATGATCTTTGGAGATGACCCAAACAGGTTCTATAAGACATGTTTTGTAAGTACTTGGGCACAAAATGCATTATATTCACTTGTAATAGCCAGCAAAGATATATGTCCCTCACATTTCTGCCTGTATTCATTGATGTAGGCCTTCCTTTACTGTCTTATCTATCACTTTATTTCATATTTAGAGGGTGCTATTGTAGCTATTGTATTGTAGCTTTCATTTTTTTCAAAGTGTCTCTCCATCACAGATCTTGGTGTATAGTTTATAATGATCGTAGTGTCTAACTATCCAAATACTTCCTGACTACTACTTGTTTTGCTGATTGTTTCTTTTCAGAAGACAACGAGTCGTCACAGTCGGGGTATTGACCATCCTGAGTGAAGATGATCCTGAGCAGCCCGTTTCCACAGCCATCATCCTTGAGGGAGGTATTGTGATGGACAAAATTCGGGATTTGCCTCACATATGGCCTCACATATGCCTTGAACCTCGATTACCCAAAATAAGTTGGAAACACATTCAAATTCATCCAAAGTGTAATGCTTGGTTTGGGAAACCAAGCCCTCCCCCCTAAACTGCTAACAGTTAAAAACATGTTGTTTAACGAATGAGTCAGATGTGCGGTAGCACTCAATAACCTTTGTTCTCATTATTGCACCATGTTTATGACAGAAAGGTGAGAACAGAGCGTTGATGCTTTTACTAAACAGCATTTTGAACATTTTAAAGCGATAGTTCACCCAAGATTGAAATTTCACTCTATCTACTCACCCTCATGTTGACTAAGGGCTTGGAGAAGTTTCAGAGTCCTCCGTGGCTTCTCTGAGTTACAGGGGGTCTCGGCGTAGCAGTGCATGTCCATATAACGGTTGCAAATGGATACCAACTGTTTTTGTAACAAACAGACACACCAAAAAACATCCAAATACCTCCATGCTGCTCGTATGTAATGTCCGTCTTGTATTGAAGACCCGAAATGCGAAATTGTCCCGAAAAAAATTAAATAAGTCTATATTTCAAGCTTGTTTGCAGCGGAAGCTTCTTGAAGCTCCTCCTCCCGGTTGGTCAAATTTGGAACCAGAAGCTCCTCTTCCCGGTTTGTCAAATTTGGAACCAAAATCTCCTCTTCCCGGTTCGTCCAAATTTGACGAACTGGGAAGAGGAGCTTCGAGAAGCTTCCGCTGCAAACAAGCTTGAAATATAGGCTTATTTAATTTTTTTCGGGACTTCAATACAAGACGGACATTACATACGATCAGCATGGAGGTATTTGGATGTTTTTTGGTGTGTCTTTTTGTTACGAAGACAATTGGTATCCATTTGCAACCGTTCTATGGACATGCACTGCTACGCCAAGACCCCTGTAACTCAGAGAAGCCAAGGAGGACTCTGAAACTTCTCCCAGCCCTTAGTCCACATGAGGGTGAATAGATAATGAGTGCAATTTCAATTTTGGGTGAACTATCCCTTTAAGAGCTGCCTAGGTAGTTTTATTGTTGAGTTGATTCTCAAATCTGTTCAGTGCTTTTACACTAGTGGTAGAGATAGTGCCCTCTTGTGAATTTGGGTGTTAAAATGTGTAAAAAGAAATGTCATATGTTGGATAATGTAGCCAGCAAATACCGGTAATCCAGCATACAATCTGTGTTAAGATTCACACTAAATCTGCATACTGTTAATGTTCTTATGACAGAGAAGAGAGGTTTGATGCTTTTATTAAGAGTGAAGTGAAAACGTAATCATTTCGTTGTTCAATTGATACTCGGACCTGTTTAGTGCTTTTACAATAGTGCCTTCTTGTGATGCATATGTTAAATATGTAAAAAGAAGTGTGAAATGTTGGATGATGTAGCCAGCAAATTCCAGGAATCCAGCATAAATTGTGTGTTAAGATTCACACTAAATCTGCATGCTGTTAATGTTCTTATAGAGAAGAGAGGTTTGATGCTTTTATTAAACAGCATTTTGAACTGTTTAAGAGTGAAGTGAAAACATAATCATCATTTCATTGTTCAATTGATACTCAGACCTGTTCAGTGCTTTTACAATAGTGCCTTCTTGGGATGCAGGTGTTAAATTATGTGTAAAAAGAAATGTGATATGTTGGATAATGTGGCCAGCAAATAATCCCATCAAAAATTGTGAACACTAAATCTGCATACTGTTAATTCTGTGCACGTTTGAAATAAATTGAATGCAGATAACACTCTTTTTCGCAGTATTTTTTTTCTTTCAAATTAAGTGTTGATAAGTTATTTTAAGTTCTGTAGACTCAGAATTGACAAGTTTATTTCAGTACAGTAAAGTTACAATAAATTAGTTATTTTAAGTAATATACAATCATCACAAGCAAGTTAATTCAAGAGCTGTGAACTCAAAATACCCAAGTTTAGTTTAGTATAGTAAACTCCTTACAAACAAGTTCTCGCAAGTACTGCACACTTATATTTATTAAGTTTCATGTACTTACTTAATCAAGTTTACTTAACTCAGTTAGTTTAAGGCAATAAGTTTGCACATTCTTTT
>OLKM01006060.1:0-15210 GCA_900291075.1 Melanogrammus aeglefinus | reverse complement strand
TGAGTCTGAACGGTTTGTTCTATTGCTAGCGTTTATTTGGCCTCCACAGTGCTGTCTGACCCGACCAGTTCCAGTGTGACTCCTCACATCTATAAAAACTATCTCTTGACTTGGCCGCTGGATCCAAGCCTGTAGGTTGAGATTATGGGCATTGTGGGACTATTAGTGAGGCGGAAATGCAAGCTGTCATCTGAAGACGTAAAGACTTCTATCAATGTAGATCTGTACCAACTGAGCCGTTGGTATGTTCATTTTATAGAAAGCAACATGAAGATCTGTATTTTGTATATGACATCATCATTTACTTCATTCTGCTTTATTATGAACACCTGTGAGTGGGATTAGCCTTACAAGCCATTTTGAAAATCTGCCCATATTGACATCACTAGGTGGGCATCGATTTTTGAACGGCTTGTAAGGCTAATCCCACTCCACACCTGGTGTCATATGTCCTTAAATCCTAAGTGTTTGCCTTGGATGGAATGTTGTGGAAACGTGCTGCGGCTCTGATATCTCTTTATAGCGGGTGTGCCACACAGCGTCATTATTAACATAACATACTTTTATTCTTTTTCCAATTTTGAGAGAGAGAGGGGCGCATGCGACGAGAGAGAGATCATAACCAATATATAGCTGCTGATTACCAGTTTCACAGCAAATAGTATTAATATCACACTGGTACCTAATGGAGCGTGGTAAAGAGGGAATCCTCCATTTTCCTCCACCTCGAGCAAAGTAATTTGAGTCAAAGTACTTCAAATCCGCCTTTTCCTTTGTTGTTGTTTTTTATGAACTCGTGTCAAAGTTTATGATGAAAGGGGTATTCAGCAAGGCGGATCTCTTGAGGTGGATTGTTAGGGCTTTGACCCCAGCTGCAATGTATCCTGGTATGATTCCCCCCCACCATTCTAACTGGAGAATGGTGTGCTACCCGACCCAACTTTAAGAAAGGGATTCCCCTTCCTTTACAGTTCAATGCTGATATAAATCCACATTAACCGCAACGATGAAATTCAGCTACCGACAAATTTCCCTGACCCTGCAAAAGAAACGCGCTCAAGGCACACAGCACAATATTTTCCTCAGCTGATTTAGAGTCAATAAGGACCATGTTGTATTAGTAGCTGCAAGTAGCCCGTCTCAAATTGTTGGTAACTGACTGTGGTTTAAGGGGATAAACCACTCGAGCAATGTTATTTTTGAAATCAACCACGGTGCGGATGAGGAATCGCTGAAGGGCGCCTGTGTGGTTGTGGTTCCAAACTAGTTTCATGGCTCTGCAGAAGCAGAACACTGCCATTATTAACAGACTATGACCCAGTTTCACCAAACTGTATCATCTAATTATATTTTGTGTCATATCATTGATTGTCATTTTAAGTAGCTGTGTAAGAAGGTGATCATTTAGATCATGGTGAAACAAACCCTGGCTCCTACACAAGAGCTTAGCAGAACATACCGCTTGGAACTGCGCTTTGCGTACTGTTTCAGGTGCGGCAACAATTCTGCGCGACGCATCGCTACGCCAGGACCCACGACTGCACCTATGACTACAAGGGTGCAGGGCGCCGTTCCTCAGGCACCACCCCATCGTCAGCGCGCCCAAGCTGCCCAAGATCTAGATCAGAGACTGAGCTACTATCTGAAGATAGTTTTAAGATTGAGAGGACAAAATGAACTTGATCACCGCCTTGTGCTTACATCACCCAAGTTTGCTTTAAAGTCAATGGAGAAACAAGTGTCTTTTTGATCAGCCAGTATGAAACTACAAATAATATTCGTAAGGGCACAGAACTAGTAGATACCACTTGTGAATGATGTGAAAGAAAACGTATTTACTTTCTCCCCTTCCTCAACTTCATCAGTAGCAAAAAAAAACACCGTAACAAAAACAGATACGTGCATGTGCATATAGTTTGTTTTGGAAAATAATATGTCTATTGCACGGTTGTGTGTGTGTGTGTGTGTTGTTGTGTGTGGTGTGTGTGTGTGTGGTGTGTGTGTGTGTGTGTGTGTGTGTGTGTGTGTGTGTGTGTGTGTGTGTGTGTGTGTGTGTGTGTGTGTGTGTGTGTGTGTGTTTATATACATCTATATATATTTAGATGTGTATATCCTTTTCTGGTATTGTTTGTTTGGACTGTTTAAATTTTTCTGACTAGGACTGTGGATTACTTTTCATGCAGTCTTTGAGAGATGCACTTTAGAATTATATTTATACAAACCATTTATCCTTATGTGGGGAAGCTCCTACATTTACGTGTTTTGTCTTTGTTATGAAGTTTAATATTATATTTCATCAAGAATTTTATAATCCGATCTCCTTTTCCCCCTCTTTATTATATCGGCACATAAAAGCGTACACACATACTTGCTTTTCCAGCTTTCACTTCAACACAGCGTACTTATTTATCAAGATCTGTTTTTAAATGGCAATTATGCAATCTATGTAGTTGTGAATATCAGCGGTAATGTGTTTTTATCTAACAAGGAAGACGATTCTTGGATGAGAGGATGAAATTTAGGTATTTATTATGTATCTTCAGAAGGGTGGTTGCCATAATATCTTTTGTAATTTGTTTTATTATTATTATTGTGCAGCTTTTGTTGCAAAATCTAAGTGCTGTTCTATTTACAGTAAGTACAGAAGTTCGATCTAATAAATTATGTTTGTTTCCATGGAGAGTTTTCAGTGATTATATTTAAACGTGCATGTGTCAGTATCGATTGATTGATTCACATAAGTCATCATGGCCATGGCCGAGGGTATGGGCCAAAATATTCAAGTTTGTAGGAATCCGTGTAGCTACAAAACGTGGGGTCTTTTTTTTCGCTGTATTAAATGGCTCCGCTCTAATGCAGGCATTACTGTTCAATATTCTTGAATGGTGACAGACTCGGCCTTCAGGTTTGACCCCCCAACCCCTTTGGTTTCTGAGACGGTGAAGAACCGCTTTAATAAAGTGTACGACTGGCCATACAGACTTCTGACATGTTGATCCTAGTCTCTTAAGCTACGTTGGTTGGAGACACATGGAAGGGGAATAAAGGCTACACGTCTAGAGTTAGGAAATGGCTTCTTATTTTGCATGAAAGGTTAGTGGAGACAGTTTCCATGAATGCTCATCTTTTTCATTTTATACCGCCGACAAGTGACTACTGATATTTATTCCTATTACTGAATATTTTTCCGGGAAGCCAGACTAAACAATACGAGTGTTGCATTTCAATGTCTCTGCTCCCTATCTGGCTTTGATAGAGAACATGATTAAGCAGGGAAGACAAATGCCATGCATACCGTTCAAATGACTTTGTGGGGTAAAACAACTTAAAATAATTGTTCCCATTGTCTGCATCATTTTTTGTTTTTATAAAGGCTCATTCAACAGTGGATTGAATTGTTTAGAGATGATTAAGAGTAAAATTTTGCTCTATACTCCGCTAGCAACGTATTCTTGGATTAACAATGCAAGGTGAGTATAAAGGACACAAATTCCCTTTTGGCAACCCACCAAATTCCATTGCCTCGGCTTCATGCATTTTTTTAAATGGACTACAGAAGGTTTTTCTCATAGCGCTACGTTTCCCACATAACTTGAATAAGGCCTTCTCTGTCACTCATCTATGATGTATTCTGTTGACTCCTGTGTTACCTGACAAGGCAACCAAACCAACAACTGCTACCTGTACCTGACGGCTTCAATTCACACAACAGAGAGAGAGAATGAAGATCTCTCTCTCTCTCTCTCTCTTCTCTTCTTCTCTCTCTCTCTCTTCTCTCTCTCTCTCTCTCTCTCTCTCTCTCTCTCCCACAAAAAAATAAAACAAACTTTCGGATATCAATAGACCCGTTGTTTGTCCAGTGTATGGTGATATTGAAGATTCACCTCTTCCCAAAGGAAATTTTGGATGCATCACATGTTTTACTGTAGTTTCAAAATAAACCCTGAGGGACATCAGAGTTCAGGTCAAATCTTTCAGGACGCCTTCAGGTCTTGCGTCTTTGGAAACATGAAAGGATCCAAAAAAAGGGAAATCACTTTTTTCCCCCTGATTTTTTTCGTCCCATTATCTACATTTTTCTTCATGATCTTGATTATTTAACAAAAGTGACTACATCAAACATTTCTTATCAATACATCTATAAAGATTGTGTTTCGTTCCTTTTTTTTCCCAATCTGTCATTTATAAAGCACATACTGTATATAATCAACAGGACTAGCCCCTCAAGGTGAGGCATTACAGTGGCTGGTAATGTATTGCTGCATACCAGGAACTCTAAAGATTGGATCGGCTAAAATACACAGAGAGACATGCCTTAAGCCGCCCTGCAGGTTAGCGACTACCTCACATACAGACACACATTCACCACATTCTTCTTCGGCAGAGCAGTCCTATATAGCATGCATCATATGTCAGTTGTAGGGTATTCCCATCTCACTGCTTGGCTTGTAGCACTACATCAAAGTGGAATCCCTCATCAAATAAAAAAGTATATGGGGCTTTGATTTTCCTTACCATCCAAGGACAGGGTAGGAGATAGCCTGTGTTCCAGACCCATCATGTATGTAAATCTGGCCTACGACTCCCTGAGAGGTGCCCTCTCTGCCCAGACAGAAGAGCCGTTGTCCTCCCACCCCAAGGACACGGTGGCAGACTGTGCATCAGTAATAAGCCCAGATACAATGACATGTTTCAGAGAGATAGAGAGAGCCTGGCCCCCAGTGAGAGAGGGACTTATCTTTCTTTCTCTCTCTCGCTCTCTCTCGCTCCCTCTCCCTCCCTCTTTTCATGTCGGTGAAGTCTTCCCAACACAGACACACAGTGAATACATGACTCTTGGCAATAAAATTATCCGAATGAGGTCCATTGAATTCTGCAGAGGCCCATTATGGGACAGTTTAGTTTTCCATGATCTTTAATCCCCCCTCACCCAAAACCATTTTATTTTAATAAAGTAAGATTCTGTCTAATATATGGGCCTACTTTTCATTCATCATAATATAGGCTAGCCTCCTTTCTTTTCAATATGTTAAACGTATAAATAAAACCAAAAAAGCATTTTTAAACACAGACCACCATTATGTATAGGGCTACATATATTTACATATTTATTTATTATTTATCTTTTTATTTATTTCAGCTCGCATGCGCCGCCTGGCCCTCTAGTGTCGTTTGTTATCCTTGAATGTTTTCACCCCTTTTTATCTGAAACGGAAGTCTGTGTGGCGCATAGGGCGACTGGAGTCCTCTCTGACGGCCGAGGAGCAGCGCTATATGACATAAAATCAAACAGAACGTCGTCTTCCCCATTTGGCCCTCGAGACAGCGGTAAGTGTCAGCCGTTTATTCACGCCAGTAAGAAATGTATCATCATTGAATTTTCTCCGGCTGTCCTTTACATCTATTTACACTGGGGTGTTCATCACCCCTGCACCATCGCGGGTTGGCTCCGTGCGCTGATGCGCGTGTGGATTTGTTGTGTATATCATTTATGACATTATTTATTGTTAGTTTCATTTGATATGCATGTGTCTAAATCCGTCGCTGTATTCTCACTTATGGATTTGTTTTGATTGGTTTGATGGTTTAACTGGACGTTAGTGTGGTTGAGAGCCAGCGATGCAGCCCGTGAAAAGCTCTGGTATTGTCCTCCGATGGGAGATGATGAGATGCCTCCTTCTCTTTATCCATTTTGGTTTTCCTATCCTCCGAAACCAAGCGGTTAATATATGTCTAACCTGTATATATGTCCTGCTCAGGTTGTAACTTATCTGTCAAGAAATGTAATGATTGAACATTGGTTCACCGCGTCTGATTATCGGGCTGTTGTATTTGGTTAATTAAAAAAAGAGAAATATATAGGTGATTGTCCCACCCCGACCCCCCAACATTGTAACCATAATCTAATCAAGAAGTCACATTTTAGATAGGCTACTTGGCATACAAATCTCTGTGATTTCATTTTTAAATTAGATATCAGGGTCAGGGAGGTAGGAGATATTTGGCATTAAGGTGGTGGTTGTTGTGCTATGAGGAAGATTTTGACCTAGCCTCCCAAAAATAATAGCAGTAGGCCTAGGCTAACTGCCTGACAATAAACATGTTACTGAGGAGGTAATTAGTCGGGGTCTGGGAGCACCTTCCTATACTGTCTCTACAGCACATCACAGCACACATCAGTCATCGACGCACAGTGTAAACATCACGATGCGCATTATGCATTCCCTTCAACACGGGAAATCATAACTTCAAGCAAAACCATTTCAATTCAATTAAGATTTTCGCATAAAGTCATGTATTTGATTTAGAGACGGATAATTTAATCTGCACCTCCATCTAATGCTCAAGCAACCGTTTGACAGATATATCACGTGTTGTTTAATTGGAAGCGGCGATAAAAGTCAATTACAGTGCATGCTATACAGCTCTAGCTTTTGATGTGAATCTGTTTCAACTTGTTTGCTCTCTTACATAACCTGCACCTCATCCACACTGGGACACATAACAACACAATTATTTATTATTAAAAAAAAAAGTTTCACATTAAGATTTCATCTGTGTATGCACACATTATTCTCAACGTTAGTCTTTGATTTATTCAAATCTCACACTATTTCCTTACGACCAATGACCTATGACGACTGGTGAGATAATGAGGAAGAACCAACTACTTCAGAGTTAGGTCATCGCAGCCTCATACTCTTATCTCTCATGCTAACGTTGGGATAAGAAGACTCATTGTCAAGTTATGTGGCCGGTGGGCTATTTGCCTACTGTTCGTGTATAAAATGTCAGATAACAATGTCTGTATTCTGTAGCTCACCCTATACCTCCTCCTCCCCACATAGGTCTTTCTTTGAATGTCTCTCTCACAGTCAGAGAGGAGACACTGGACCTCCAATTGATAACCATTTAAGAATGCATGCATACCGAGACCGGCTAATCCCACTGTTAAATATATTAAACTATACAGAATATATAATGTAATACATTCAGTATGGATTATGGATGTTTAAGACGCTCATATTTCTTGCATTAGCATTTGAGCATAAGGCTCAAATTCCAGAAATTGTGTAGAGGCATCATTTGTTATTCACCTTCACACATTGTAATCTCCAACCAACGCTTGCCCTTGGCAGTGTAAAGAAATAAGTAACGGTCTGACAAGTAGTGAATCACTCACACAAAGACCGATCTTCATCTTTTTACTTTCCACAACAATTTACACACACGCACGCACACACACACACACACACACACACACACATTGACAGCCGGTAATTGGTGGATGCTCCTATGGTTCCTCCTATATACACAATATATAACAGATAGATAGATAGATAGATAGATAGATAGATAGATAGATAGATAGATAGATAGATAGATAGATAGATAGATAGATAGATATATGTCAGAGACATTGATAAACCACAATTTAAGACATGATTATGATTCCATGCAGAAGGCTGACTGAGATGGGACCAGAGAAAATCAAAGGGCTTTTAGTCTTCATGGACTTCCAGACACACCATTCTGTGTGTTTGGAAAATGACCATGTACTTTAGTTTTTGGAGATAAGTTTGGAGCTGAGAAGAGAACATGTTCATTATACTGAAGACTTAGGACTAACCGCCAATTAGCTGTCAATTCTACCACACAATAGACCATATCTGACAGTATTTTCAGTATGGAGCAGAAAATCTTTGAAATCACCCATTTTTCATATTTACCGTATTGGTTATAAACCCAATCCTATCCATCCTGAGCACCCTCAATCTCCTGCCAGACTCCAATTAGCACAGGTGTGTTCTCTTCTAGTCAATTAACCACAGACTGGAATTAATACAGTTAACGAGGATCATAGAATTACGTCCTTAAAGTGCTTCTCATCCTTTACCGTTCTCCCATCTGTCACTCAATCTGGAATTGTCTAATTGCTAACTGTTGAACAGTAGAACCATTCTTCTCATGAGGACCGGGAGTGAAACTAGCCTGAAAAAAGGTATGATCTATAATCCAACCAACTAATCTTAGATGTCTGTGTGTACATTTCTATCAGAAAGAACCATACCCCTTCTACCAGAAGGCTTTGTTTATCGCCGTGTGTGTCTGTGTGTGTGCACCTGTTGTGTGTGTGTGTGTGCCTGTGTTTGGAATGTGTATAGCTATCTGTTTCTCTACAGCGTGACTGCAGAGAAGTCATTAAAATGTCTGTCGTTACTCTTAATCCACCAGTGGGCGTCCAGAATTATTAAATTTGATCTTTTTTGTTAAATTGACGCCAGTCATCTCCGATCATTAAAAGTACATTAACCACAGTCTTTCTCCGTCTATCCTGAAAAGACAGCACCATATGGTGCAATCACGCAAAAACAGAGTATATCTATGTAGTCCTACGTTCAAAAGTACCTATTACCAATCCCTTATGAGCACCATTGATGTTCATCTCATCCTCGACTATGATGCTAGGAATGCATTCCAACTGCCGTGCCGCTTCAGTTTCAGCTCAGTCGCGCCGGTGTCCTGATGGCGCTGTAATACAATCACACACAATTAAAGGGTAGAAAGTAACCGACTGTGTGCGGCTTGGCTTTCCCCACTGTGCCGTAACACCTATATTTTTAGCGGCTTGCCTGCCTCGGACGCGCTGCCAGGCCGGGTACCCTGCCCTCCTCGGACGCGCTGCCAGGCCGTCTCTGCCTGGTACCCCTCTTGTCTCTCTCTCGTCTCTCCCTACTCTCCCGCGGCTCCAGAGGAAGCAGCACATCAATAAACCGCTGATATCCTGCACCCACATCCCCCTGGATGATGTCATAGTCCCACCACATCGCTGGGCTGTCCTGTGTCCGTCGGCGGTATCGTTTACTGTGGTACCGTCCAGCATGTCAGCGAAGGGCAGGGGGCTTAGACTCATACATTAGAAGGAAGAGTAAGTGAAGAGTTCCAGGAAGTGAAACAGGATATTATAGTGCATCGCTTGGATCAGTTGTATGAATTGTTATGGATCCGAAGTGACCCTGTCCCCTGACCCCCAGTGGGGGGGGGGGGGGTTATTGTGAGTGCTTGTTTGTGTGCAGGGCAGGAAAGGGTGTGTTAGTGCGTGTGCGAACGCAGGCATGTGTGATTGTTAGTGCTTGTATGTGTATAATGCCGTGTGTGTGTGTGTTGTGTGTATGTGTGCGCGAGTTGGAGCGTGCGATTGTTCGTGCATGGATGTGTGTATGCAACGGCTGACCTATATAGTAGACTGTAATTTATGAACAATGAAGGAACAGCATTTGGCAGTTCATATAAGGCCCAATCCCATTTCTACCCCTTATCCCTTACCCCTTCCCCTTCCCCCTTCAAAACAAGGGGGAGGGGGAAGGGGAAGGGGTAAGGGGTAAAATTGGGATTGGGCCTAAATCAGCCCAGAAGTGCCGGTTCAGCAGAAACACCAAATGGGGGAGCGTTGCTGCTCTACACTCCACTCCCTGTGTCCACCAGGGATAGATGATGTCGTTGTTAGTGCTGTCATCGCGCCTCAAGGCTCGTGTCGGCTCCTGGCAGGGGGGGGTCATTAACACTAGGGGTCCACAACTTTGCTACTTAAAAAGTAACTTCTGGCAAACAGATTTGACTGCGAAATCAACGTAAGAGGTTTAGCGCATGGCCGTCGTTGCAATCGATCGATGGAAATGTGTGGGGCGTTATATTGTTAAAATAATCATTAATATTGTTTTATTGTGTGCATTCTTTGGCCATTTTTGGGTAAGGGTTAGCTAGTTATTTTATGCTACCAAATATACATGAGTATAAAGGAGCATATACTGTATACCCCGATAACTCCAGATAACACATCATGCGATAAAATAATAAACGCAGTCATAGAAAACATGCGAGCATTGATAAATCCACCACGTTCTTTGGGTCGGTATTAAAACCGACAGAGATTGTTTCTGTTCTCACGTAATGAAAACAACGCAGGAATTTGGATTTCTCGATTGAAGGAAAACTGAGCTTTGTCTTGCACACTATTGTGTAATGTTTTTTGTTTTTCGTAGGATTTGGGCAACGTCGGAATGAACCCCATTTCAACATGGTAAGTGTACCACCTTTGGGTTTTTTGCGCAATTTGACAAAATTGATGGCCGTATTACATAATGGAGCAAACTGCGCGTAGAGTTCATCTATGCAGTTGTGTATTTTGCTCTTCGAGCGTACTTTCTACCCTCTGGAGGTCAATTAAATGAGTCATCCTTTAACACAAAACACATCACATTACGTAGTAAACACTTTCCATTAATTAACATTAGTTAATGCAGTAATAAGCATTATTATATAGCATTAACTTTGAAGAGTTAACCAATTCACTATTAAATCATGTATACATAAATGTATTATTACTAACATCAACACCATAATCAACACAAGTTAAACCAATTAGTAATGATAACACTAGACCATTTACTAATGTTAGTTAATGGTTAATTAAGGGGCAATTAATGCACCCTCATTGTAAGTTGACCAATTACATTAGCCAAAAAAAACCATAGAAAACACATGTACACAACACACATGCTGGTCTGTGAGCCAGCTGTTGCAGTAGACACAATGGACCAATATTGGGTGTTGTGGTCTGCTGGAGATCCAGTGAGGTCCAATAAGGATATAAAGGATTTCAGTTTCATGGCCTTTTTGACTTGCCTCAAATCAATATGTACAAAAACACAATTGTTTCACTAAAAGACTGGAAAATAACGATTATTCTGCATTTCATTGAAGTGTTCATTTATGCTTCTTCACATTTGAACGTGTAGCTCCTTATGTTTGCATTAGTATAGTACTAGAAGGTTACTTGGAAACAAATTCGTAGTCATCATGCAGGTATCTCCAATAGATTTCAGGATTTGCCTTTAAATGTTTGAAAGGTAAAATGTTTACTTTGTATGTGCGCTCCTTGTAGACAGAAAGAAACACTAGCTAATAATGTTAACAAAGAGCACTGTAAATTTTGTTCCCTCAACACAGGCATGTTACTCATTAACAACTTGCTTGTTGGTGTGTCCAGCTTGTCTACATTCTGCTAGCTAATAGAGCTAGAACTCACCAGGGTTTATATTCCCGAATTTTTAACAGGGATTTCTGCAATATTTGTTTATTTAATCATTTCATTTGAGTGCTGATACGTTTCTCTATATATCACAGAGCCAACTTTCAGTCTGAATTCTAAGTCACAAAGTTCCTAAGTCACAAGAGAAAAAGTGTGAGACAACGTGGGAGAACAAATGTGCGAGAACGTGTGAGAACAACTTGATTCAAGCTTGCTGGCCCTCTTGTCTGAATTGTTCTCTTCACACCTAGCCAGTAGGTGACACAAGAGTGTGATTTTGAAATTCGGCCAACAGCTACCGTTGGCCTGACCTAAGGGGGCCTTCAGCCCCGGACTCTTGTTAAGAATATTTGTTCGACCTCGGCATTGAATCCAAAAAATACAGCTACTTGTTGTGTCGGACTACTTTAGCATTATTATCTGTGGTTTATGTGTAATGGGTAATATTATTATGTGGGCTCCTCTTGTTGATTGTGATTTCTAGACAGGCCAATGTCTAACAGAGATTACATGAACATTTAATTACCAGCCGTAGGTATTATTCACTCAATTAAAAGAAGGATCAGATGAGTTTTATTTTAGATCCAAATTAAACTCGCATGAAACCTTGTTGTACAGCGGAAAAACATGCAGATGAATGCTAACATTTAACATTCCAAGGGATAAAATCACAAACATTCCTGCTGTAACCTTAGTAATAATGAGCCTATACATCGCGACAGTGGCTAAGACATGTGGTGTGATTGTTACGCGCGATGAAGGATCCAATGACCTTCCACCCCACGCTCTGTCCCGATGCTAATTAGCTGTTCAACTTGGAAACCCAACATATTAGCTACTTTAGTAAGCTACACTGCAGTTTTACATCCACTAAAAAGTTATATATTCAGATGAATACCCCTGTTAAGTTGATGATGTGATGTAATAAGCAATAAACGGTCGAAATAGCTTGCCCTAGTGGTCGTATCAAAGCCAGTGTACCATTACCTAAGACTCAGTTTCTCTCGTCGTGGTCTGCCACTGGAACACATTGTACTGATCTATGTCACATTAGAAGAACTAATAAACCTTTCAGTGAGTCACATTTCCGTTCAGTTTCATATAATAGTTCTCAGATAAAAGGGAGCAGGTTAGTTTGTTGGTGACGTTCTCCTGGTCTATTACTGAGAGGACTAATAAAGGACATCCATTCTGGTTCGGAAGAATAACCTACTTTAGTACTATATATGGGAGTTTTTATACATTTTGGCTTACCCATGTGCAGTAGAGCAGGAATCTCACCCATGAGCTGTCTCGTCCTATCTGAAAGAACAGGGACAGAGAGAACTCTTGGATAACTTAATATTAAACAAGATATTATGCCATTGAATGGCAGAACAGATCATCTGTGAAAGATAATTTGCACTTGCTTTCATACAGGAACTATCTGCTTTTATCTGGAAGGATAGTATTTATGTAATGCCTTATAATCATATGTTTCTACTGATCGCACTGGTTTAGCCTATATGATATGATTGTGCCATATCCTAAATTACTGATTATTGCCTCTACTCCCACTGTGAAGACTACACCCATGTAGGCTCTTGTGTGTCTTTAGCATAGTTTGGGAAAAATGTTGGACGCGCTTATGTTTGTCTTTGTCAAACTGCGGTCATGTGTCCTGTGTCTTGAAGCATACACAGCTTGCATTGACACATGCGTTGGTCGGCTGCCATGGCAACTGGTCAATTGCAAACCACCCGTAGACAATGAGGACGGTGATACTGTGGCGCCACCTGGAATCTGTTTGAAACTTTCTGAGCTTGTCAGCCTGCCCAGAGTAGTACTAACTCCAAAAGTGCTACACACTGGTTGCGCTACACTTACACTTGTTATCTCCTAATGAGCGATAATGGTCTTTGGCAACGACTACAGTGATTGCTTTCCGTAGGCGATGCCTGTGATTTTTGAATGAGCAATAGGGGGTTTTCCGCCATCTTTTCTCACGGCGAATGCCTACAGGTACTATTTTGTTTAGCTTTCAAGGGTTGAACCGGGCAGTCAATCACCCTGACCACCTCATCGTGTAGTGGTTATGGGTGCTCGAGTTGTAGCCCAAGGGTACTGGCTTTGACCCCTGACCTCTACAAACTACCTCAAGGAATTCAAGGGCAAGAACTGCAACCTGTTCCTGCTTTAAATTATGTTATAGAGTCTGCTAAATAGTCAGGTTAAGGCACTGGTGGAAGGCTGTCTTCTTCACTCCTGTAACTCATCACTACAAACCTACGATGAATTTAATCTAATGAGTTGGAGGACTGCATGTGTAAGAGACTCCTCAGGTCTCCATATGACGTAATGGTTCTGAAAACGTTTTTGTTCTGGGCTGGCAGCACTGGTGCTAACCTGCCAAGACTGTTTATCACTGGTGAAGGAAATTGTTCCTGCTCACAGTCTCTGTGGGTTGTAATCTTCTCTCAGCTTGCCCAGCTCATAGTCCCCGTAGCTGTTTTGCTCGGTAACGTGCTCGCAGCTGTGTATTTGTGTGTGTGAGTGTGTGACGTGTGTGTGTGTGTGTGTCTTTAGATTTTTTCTTTGTATGTATATATATAATATATATGTGTGTGTGTGTGTGTGTGTGTGTGTGTGTGTCTGTGTTGACATGTATGTTAGCGTGTATGTGTTTGTGTGCATGTGTGTGTGTTGACATGTTTGTGTATGTGTGTGTGTGTTGACACGTATATGACTGTGTGATGTGCATTTTTGTGTGCGTGTGTTTGTGTACGTGTGTGTGTGTGTGTGTGTGGGTGCAGCCATGCATGGACGATCGATTAAGGCTGTCAAGCTCTCGTTTCATGACGAGTTCACACAGGTGTGTGTCATTGCCTCCCTTTTTAGGAAATTGTGTGCGTGTATGTTTATACATGTGTTAAAGGGGGGGGAGTGATTCAGTACGTGTGTGTGTGTGTGTGTGAGTGATTCAGTACGTGTGTTGTGTGTGTGTGTGTGTGTGTGTGGTGTGTGTGTGTGTGTGTGTGTGTGTGTGTGTGTGTGTGTGTGTGTGTGAAATAGATATAGGTGGTGATTAACAGTGGCTCCACGCTGTCCCCCTCTTGCCAACTGGGACTCTACCCTCTCAGTAAACACAAGAGATTTCCATGCCCCTCTGATCAAATCCACTGGCCTCCCTCCATAGTAGGCCACTGTCTCTGTTCTGTTGCAGAACGGAGCCTGGGGCTTCAGAGATAGCATTTCTCTGTCTGTACCCTATTTAAACGTACATGCACATACACGCCTTTACATGCACACGCACACACGCGCACACACGCGCACGCACACACACACACACATGCGCGCGCACACACACATACGCTCATATGCACTCGAACACACACAAATACATACGTACACATTCTCACTCACTCACTCACTCACCCTCACACACACATTATAACAGGATCTCCCCTCCCATCTCTCTTCGTTGCACTAGTCCTAATTTACCTGATGGTTGTTCACTCGTGACACTTACAAAAACACACAGACTTCTACTTAAAGTGTTGACAGGGGGGCGGTGTCTTAATTGATGTCAGTTGTAGTGCAGATGGCTGCATTAGCTCAAGTAATAATACGAAGAAAAAAAAAGTGCTCTATTTATCCAAGCTGTTGTGTAAGTTTCCAGCTCAACCTCACACTGTCTGCCATCTCATCCGTCAATCTGATATCACGGCAGCAATACCTGAGTTTCTGCTACCACACTCTATGTTGCTGACCAACACTATGGGCGATGATGCCCTCCTGAGTTCAGAGCTGTAGACCTATCAGTCTTGAAATAGGTCACCGGCCTGATTCTGGTGTTCCCTGTCATCAAGACGTAATTGGTTCTTCTTTGGCGGCGGGGGCGGGGTAAGATTTTATACCTGATTTCTAATCTAAATTAATGAACTGGTGAGGGTCCCACATTGACATGGCAACTTCTGAATGTACTCCTCGGTACCCAACAAGACGCCATGCACATGTCTCTGAACCTGATTTGATATGGGTCAGGAGGAAAATGTCCCTTTTCGCTCATACAACATTAATGTAAAAAAAGGGGGCTTTTTTCATACCACATACTAACAACAAATATGCGAAAAATGGGC
>OLKM01006059.1:0-15212 GCA_900291075.1 Melanogrammus aeglefinus | reverse complement strand
ACCTCTCGGTCAACCCTATATCTCACACCTGGAGCCAGGTACCTGTGCTTATCCCGAGACTATGCTGCAATTAGAAACCCGGTGGCGGGGCCCGGGCCCCCCAACAGCGACACCCATCGATAAACACTGTCATCGCCATATTGAGCATAATTTGAGACAAATCCAGAGTCCTTCCAAAGAACCGACTATAAAAGGGCGTCAGACACACACAGAGCTGAGGCAATCCCCGCAGCAGTGCGGCATGTTTAATGCAGATAACAAGACTATGAATTAGGATTTTGACCGTCACGCAGAAACAAAAAAAAAAAACAGGGC
Source organism: Melanogrammus aeglefinus (assembly GCA_900291075.1). Lineage (NCBI taxonomy): Eukaryota > Metazoa > Chordata > Actinopteri > Gadiformes > Gadidae > Melanogrammus > Melanogrammus aeglefinus. The sequence goes on along the minus strand of OLKM01006059.1, from coordinate 14,897 downwards.
AGAAAATTGATTTCACAAAGAAAAGGCTCTATGAAGGAATAGATTGGGGATTGAGACCCGACATGCTAAAGAATTAATTATATTTTAAATAAATCTTATGCCTCTTGACCAAACTCCTTCAAGGTTTAATAGTGACCTTCTACAGTTTTCTCAGCTCGCTTTTTGTCTACATCTTTCTCAGATCAGAATTGAAATCTCAAAACTACCTGTCCAATCTTCACATCAATTGTCGTCATATTGTGCACATCAAAAAAGCAGTTTCTCATTTCTCTTGAACAAGTTGCAAATGCTTTGGTACATTCAAGCAAATGATTATGTTAATTCTCTGCCTCTTTCCTACATTATCAATTGCTTATATGTCATGTTGATCAAAATGTATTGTTAATGGGTCTCTATGAATAGTCTCACCCCACACAACATTAAGCATTAGTTCCATTGCATAAGTCTTTACATCAATATGTTAACAAGTTGCTCATAATATGTTAAGCATATTCTATACATTTCCATTACATTTTTCTTAAATCTGTCCTGAATGGTAAAATGCTACCAGGTGAATCTTTGAACTTTCTCTAAAGAAAGGGAAATACAGTTGTGAAATGTGTGAAGTGTTCAACGACGAGGATCAACCGTTTTACTGGAATAGCTCAAAGGTGGCATCTCCTGATACCATGAACTGGCAAGGATATATCATAGCTGAGCAGCAAAACACAATGTTACATTGTCTGAGAATTTGTGGCGCCCAACAGACAGGAACCGTCAGGAAGTGTAGGATGACTGCCACTGTATTTCCTACAGCAATGCTTGTACACAGTTTTTACCCTAAGGAGAATTTCCTCATGTTCACATTCTAGCAATGACGATGGGTCCCTCGACAACAAAATTACAGTACAAACAGTCAAAGCGTAAATGCGAACAATCATGTTTCCAGGTTCTCTTGCAATCAATCTCCCACCATACAACTAAGTTAACTTACAATTTACCAATAAATTGTCTTCAAAATTTTAGCCATGGTTTACATTAGAACATCCCTCCAGAGTACAGTCTATATTGACAACATGACATGACAACATGACCCATTTGACTGTCTTATGCGTACACCAATGACACAAGGACCTGTCATTTTGATATGGCACCTGACATTCATTGACATCAGATATTTACTTTTGAGACACAAACTAAAGGATTTTGAGCAAGAGACTTGCTTTTGTATGAAATCCGTGGTGTTTTTCTATTTGTACAAAATGTTTTGAGAAATGCACTTACCTGTTTTGCAAATTTCAATTCGGATCTGAGAAAAATGTACCAAAGCGACTTGAGAAAAACTGTAATCTCAATGATTCAGTATGTTTTGTCTACGTATGCAAAGTCCTGAAGAAACAATCAACAATCAGCAGCAATAATTCTCATTTAACAGTTTTCCACTTGAACTATTAGATAACAGTAAAAAGTATTTTCCCAATCTCAAATCAAATGTGTACAATCTATTTTGGCAAAAAGGTCAGAGGAAAATGAAATAGGGCTCAATTTATTTAATTTAACAAAAATGTATTTTAAATAAAATAAAGGTCATATTATTTATTTAAAAATATTTTTATGTCCCGCATTATCTTTGATTTTTCAAACTATTTCCCAAATAAATCCATAAAATCGAGACCATTAAAGTGTATTAGTGTGCTTCTTGGCATTGGATTTCTCTCACCTTCTTCTATAGCTCTGGTGATGGCAGCACAAAGAGTCATGTAGCCTCTGTATGTGGTCCCTTTGTAGGTCACCTCACACTGCTTGTCCTCTTCCTCTGGCCAAAAGGAGAAGTTCATGGTATCCACTACGAACACCCAGTTCAACGCCTGTACTACAGAACGACAAATATCCATAGTCAGCTAGAACGTATGTCACAATATCGCCACCAGTAATGACAGACTGAAATTGTATAAAGGACTATGCAGTGCATTCAGAATACTCTTTCCTCTTTAATTCCTTTTCAAGAAATAATTACATTCTGTTGGAGACAATGAATAACTCTAACATAGTTTTTCCGGTCCCGTGCTGGTCTATTCAATACACACCCTATTTAAAATCAAACTGATCAATCCTCCTAAATGTTCGTCAACGCGCCACATTTCCATCGCTACAAGACCATCAGGGATGTTCCGGATGGTGTGTGTGCTTACTACTTAGGTCACGCCTCCTGGTCAACTGGGTCTCTGGGGGCCAGGGGGTTGGCCTTCTTCCAGCCGCTGGCCGTGAGCTCCTCACTGTGGCGCAGGGCGTAGAGCATCTCTGCCGCTCTGTGCACCCCTTCCACATCCACAAACACATCCTGGCTGCGCGCCGCCACAAAGCCTCCAGACTCGAGAGGAGGAAGAGGCCGATCCATGGCGTTGGTGGCAATGTAAGTGGAGGTGGAGGTTGTGGTAGTGGCGCTGTGGTAGTGTTGCGTGTAGTAAGTGTGCGGTTGTATGAGAGCTGGCGTTGTGTTATTAGTGTTAGACTGGTGGATTACGTATACACACTGGGCATATTCGAGAGCACGGGTGTTAAGAGGTTGGAGAAAACGGAACACTGGTTATTTTAATCACTGTCTCGGCCACCGGTTCCGGTTCCTTTTCACTTATCCAATTGGGTTCGCATACATCAAGATTGACCCGTGAAGAGCTTCTACATTCGAATCTTCTATAATCATTACGAACCATGATGTAGCCTACTGTAGTTATAGATTGAGTACTTCTTATTTTAATATTGTTGATAAGGAAATAATGAGAGGCCGAGAACATCTATACCCTATCCTGAACTTGCTCCATACTTTGCCAGCTATACCATGAGGAAAGACCCAGAGTTGCCAGCTGAATATAAACCACATTCTGGACCATTTCTTCTGCTGACTTTAGTGGAATTATTATTGGGACCGCCAGTGCTTCAGGCCTTTGCCCCTGGCCAAGGAAAACAATTTTTTTTTTGTCATGCTACACACTACAAACCCTTGGCCTAGGTCGAGCCGGCTCTACCACTGTATTTATGTTTCACCAAGACATCATAAAATAGACTTGGCTTTGGTAACATAGGTACGTCCAGATCCTATAATTCCAGCATCACCAAACTTAAAAAGAGGAAATGGAAGGTCTTGGTTTTTTACATGATTATGAACATCTGGCGTAGGACCTAGTCGATATATTTGTGTATGTAGAATAAAATTGTCGTCTTATTGTTGTCTTGAGTTGTTTAATTTGACAATTTGAATATCATACGACAACAATTGGCTGCCAAGATGATTTTGAAAAAAGCGTAACTGGTACAATTTGCACATTTGCGTATCAAGTATGCTGGTGCTATGCAATTACAGCCAGCTCAAATTTCGCTCGTTAACATTATGTACTCCCCATATCCCCAACGAACTGTCTCAAACAATACTAAAAACAAAAGGGCTACGGTGCAGGCAAAGTCCGCTATTCTTGCAGATATGGGAGGAATCATGGTTCAATGAGGTCGTTCAAGCAGGGGGATATGTACGATCACTGCATATATATAATAAACGCATTGAGCGGAACTCGAACTGACATTATGTAACATTATGTAATATAAAAATCATACTAAAACGATATAATTTATTTTTGAAAAATAATATCCTAACCCTCAATGCCATGCAACAGACTGAAGTCACCTTTGACGGCTTATGACACCGGTTAATCGTCCAGTAGGATTTACTCATTCATTAAAAATGAAAATGTAAACCTACACTGCAACTTGCCACTGAATTAAGGACCTGTACGCACGGTGTCCCGTGACAGCGACAGTAATCACTGTATTTCCTGTTTTTTTAAATAGTCGATTTATACATTCCCTGTTCAAGCTCAGTTTGGTAAATTATTGTAATTTAAAATGGATTGGTATGCGCTCAATAAACTCACATTGCTGCACGAAGGCGTAGAAAAGTTCATGCCAGATACTGCAGGGCACTCGTGAGTTTGTCGCTTCATTCCACTACCTGGTTTTTGCCTTTTCGACCAATCAGAGCTTCACATTGGTTATCGTCACTCAGTCGAACCAACCAACTTCGGATTCCTCCCACAAGGTTGGACCATGGATGCAAGTGTGGCTAGTCGTGAGCAAGATAGAACCCCATCCATCCCTACAACGGTAGGACATTATTACAACTGCCTTTGACCCCTCATTTCCATCCACAGAATTTTCTTATCTTTAGCAACACATTGTGCTAACTAGACGAGCTTAATTAGCTATCATAGACTTTCATACCGTCACAAACAACCAATTCTCCAAGGTTTGCATGCTTGGAGCAAACAACCTGCTGTTTGGCTCTCTTCATGGACAATTGGAGGTCTTTTCGTGCCAATTCTGACACAGAACCAAGTGTATACAGTGAGTAATTCGGACAAATGTATTAACGAGCATTAATCGTTTGGTAAAAAAAAAATGGCATTTTTATTAATTTTACAATTGGACAATGTCAATCTACATCGTGACAGAACAACAGAGTGTAGAGAACAGGACACTGCAGGGACAAACAAACCAATTCCACATTAGTTACCTTCCATACAAATGTCTTATTAAATCACTAGCTACAACTTTCCATCTCTGGTTATTCAAAAGCATCCCCCCCCCCCCCCCAAAAAAAAAAGAAAGATGACTTAATATACAACGAAATTGTCGGTCAGCCCTGAAATCGTACACAAGTGTAAAAACTACACTCACTGTAGGAGTCCCAAAGATGTGCACCCCTCCCCGCAGTCCAACACCTCCAAACTGAAAGCATTTGAGGATTCCCACATTGATTTAAAAAACAAAAAACATAAAATATTTCACAAAATGATCAAAATATCAAAACAAAACTCTAGCTTACATTCTGTGCGTTGCGCCGAGTATTACAAAGGTTCCAACTCAGCTGTGAGTGACATCAATAAAGATGACCATAGCGCACACACACACACACACACAACACACACACACACACACACACACACACACACACACAATTTACTCTCAAGACAAACATGTACACAACGCAGACCCTCATCCAAAAATAAAGATGTTTAACTTGTCTTTTAGGAAGCAGTATTAATATCAGAAATAGCTGAAAAGAAGTTACTGTACGAGTTAATGGGCTACACCTAAAAATGCTGGATGTTTTTTTTTTTTTATATATATATAAACGCACAGGAATGTTGGACCTACTTTAAGTTAAAAAATACAAAAAAGAAACCCAGTACGGGATAATATTTAGAGTGGGATTTGTTGAAGAGGGAAGTGGAGGGGTGTGTGTATATGTATGCGTTGGTGTGTATATGGGTTTGGGGGTATGTGTGTTTGGGGAGGGGGAGGGGGTTCTTCTTCGCTCAGCGTCTCATGGGCCTACAGGAAGTGACCAGAGTACTGCTTCACACTGAAATACAAAGCAAGACATTAAGAAATAAATACTTAGAAGGGACAAGTTACTCAAACAAAGTTCATTCTGAGGATTTTGGGGAAACAAAAGCGACAACAAAAAAAAAAAGTCAGGGGAGGGAAAGAACAAGGGGCGGTGTAGTGTTAATCCTGGCATCAAAGAAGAAACCGTGCACCGGGATAGGACAGGGAGAAAGAAGGAGGGGAGGCAGGGTTAGTTACCAAGGCAACACTACACTACTACTTAAGAGCGCTATAGCAGTTAGCATCAGGCTAAGCTAAACAGCAGCGACACGTAGTGTATACAATACATGCTTATTGGTTGCCAAGGGAGACGGAAGAGGAGGTGCCTGTGCCATTTGGCAGACTGTGATTTGTTGTCGGTTCATCTAACTAAAAACAACAAAATCACTAGTCTTCCACACAGCAGCAGCCAGGGGAAGAATCAATCCACTCCCTGCTTCACAGTGAAACGGCTTGGATGGCTGAGGCACTCTGCTCGTTGCCTTCTACAAATTCATTGAGTCATACAAATAGACCCGTTGGAAACATGCATTTCATTGATGGTTGGTTTTGCGTGTCAAACCTTCCAGAGCCATTTCATGAAAGAGGAAGGTTTTGTGCAAGTGGCAGGGTGCATGAAGAGAAAAGGAAGGGGTTAGTGAATAGAAGAGACAGCTGGCAGCTAATACACCGCCCAACAATAATCCATTCATGTATACATTCAGTCAAATGCATTAATGGGTGAATATTTAAAGAGCCAATTCACATAGTTGTTTTGATCATTTATCCGTTAACAGTTTGCTTAACTACAAAACAGTTTGCATTAAGGATCAGCCATAGTTAAATCAACAAAATTTCTAAAAGAAGAAAGAATTTAGAAGATTTATATGACACCACCTATTGAATTTTAATGGATTACAATAGAATTTCTTAGGGCTGCAAATAACAATTATTTTCAAAGTTGATTAATCCAAGGAAAAAATTTTCAATTATCATTAAGTTCATAAGATGTCGTAAATAATAGCAAACGCCATCACAAGTTCAAAGTGATTCGTTTTTATCTGACAAGCAGCCAAGAAAAACTAAACCTAATCCTTTAAAAATGATCCATGTACCAAATTCAACTGCAAAATTAAGCAGCAATCTGTTATTTGTGCTTCATAAATCAATACAAAGATTAAATCAATAACAAATATCAAATTACCCATTTCCTGGGGACTAACTAAGCTATAAATGGCCTATGTTGCAGCACTAGATGTCCTTGAAAGACGGATACCAGTCGCCTGATTGTATTTACCAAACAGTGGTCTAGGCGTCGGCACTTGCCTGTTTCTGCAGCAGGTACTGGGCGTTCTGGATCTGGTCCTGGGTGCCGCTGATGGTAATAATGCGGTCCTCAGAGCCCTCCAGAGGCTCGTCGATCTTGATCGAGGCCCCAGACTCGTGACGGATCTGCTTGATTCGCTGGCCTGCTTTACCAATGATTGAGCCCGCCATCTACATGAAGGTCACGGGGGTAGAACAGAAGGAAAGACGGGACTCCCTGTCAGTAGCTAACAACCGAGGGCACGTTTTAAATTTCCTTGAGGGAAAAGACTGCATAAAAACACAATTTCCTCGCCTTATCACTAACGGTAATGAGAAGGTGAGTTACGTGATGAACGACAGGGCGCTCCCGTCATCATCGCAGCATGCTGACATTCTCGATAAGACATTAAAATCATTATGAACCAATTAAGCAGAGACGAGGCCAAAGACTAAATGTTCTTCGTAGCAGACTGACGATTGACGTTGACGCACACATGGCACCGCAGAGGGTTTCGCCCAGACTGCCCGAGTTTAATTAGAAGCTCGTTAAAAATGAGCGAGCGGTGGCGTTGGGGTACACCTTGTCGCATACTCACGTCTTTCGGGATGGTCACCTGGGTGGTGATGACGGGGCCCCCCATGTCGTTGTACGAGCCCCGACCGCCTGAGGACAAGAAGACATGGAGTCAGAGAACAGGGGGATATAGGGTGAATAAATTAAATACATTCATATCACATTGTTTGTACACACGGGGGCGGAAATGGCCCCTGTATGAGGGAACAGCAGTGTGGCAGCTCACCTGATGGGTAGTTATCCCAGGAGGAGCTGTTATCTGCCAGAGAGAGTGGAGGGGGGAGCGTTAGCAAACGGATTGACAGATCAACAAGCCATGTCAAACATCCTTTAAATGGCAAAAAGCTGCCAGGTTTTTGCAATATTGAGCCATAGACACCAAAAGCCTTGGGTATAAAACTGTTGAAAGAAGACTAAAATGTCCACTTAAAAAAACAGGGGTGGGGGGGAAGCAATGGCTTTCCTGTACAACATAGAGAGAATATGCCTATTGATTCATTATTTTTTTTATAACTTTCCTTCACCTTCCTATTGAACATCAAGCAAATTAAGGCAAACATGAAAGCCATTTGTTTTAATTCCAATGTGCTACATGAGTGTGAGCACACATTAGTGTCCAACAAACACCTCGCCCCCAGTAGATTAAGAGGCTACGCTTAATACACTACGCTAGCACACCACCACCGTACAAAATGACATTTCCTTACAATTCCAGTAGAAGAGACAAAACCAGTGCCTACTCACCATATCCTCCACCTCCCTGTTGGAAAAGAGAAAGAAAGACAGATTTAGCAAAGGGTTCTGCATATTACCGACGGAGGCTTAAATGAGAGATGGACAAATGCAATGAGGATGCAGCAGCTTCGTCCATGGAATAGACTCAACTGAAAGCCACCCAAATTTCATCCCTGAGCCAGGCTCCTCCTTCCCTTACTCTTCCCCCCCCCTCCTCTGCCTTCCTTGCATCTCCACCAGCCCCCACTTCCCCCTGCTATTCAGCTGCTGCTCTGTCACCAGGGCAACAGGCGATTCAGAAATGCTGTTGCCGAGCAACGCTTGGCAGTATCCTACCAGCTCGAACAGAGCTAGATGGAGAGAAACCTTCCAGTCTGTCAACAAAGCGTTATTATTGCCTAGCAACCAGCCAGGGCCACCGTTCATACCCCCCACATCCTCCCTCCACTACCCGAAAAAAATGGGCTGTGAAAGTACATGGTAAAGTACATGCCAATTATGTGTGATTATTATGGGTTCTGCTGTGATTACGGTCATTTGGTTGGATGGCTCACGCATGGCAAGAATGAACTGGTATGCTCATTCTTGCTTGCATGCATGTATGCGTGTGTGCATGCACTTATTCAGGAAAACATGCATGCTTGGGTGTTTGTGGGAACAACTGCCCAGCTAGCCTAATACCGCCGTGCTAGGTCATTAAACAATCTTAATCACTGCCATTGTCTGGTAAGGAGACCAATCAGCAGGCTAGCCTGATGACGCCATCGTCCAATAGAGAGAGAGCTGCATGCACTCTTTCCAAGGGTCACTAACCATGTTATCGCCATAGCGATCCGGTCTGCCTCTTCTGTCGCTGCTGACGAAGATGGTGAGGGACAGAGAAGGGGGGGGGGGGGGGGGGGAAGGGGAGCAAGGAGAGCGAGAGAAGAAGAAGTGGTTGGATTTAAATGGTTCACATTGTTCGCTAAGAAATTTCAAGGTTTAGGTCAGAGTACACATACACAAACGCAGGCACACGCACACACACACACGCTGGGCACAATTACAGTATAAACACATTTTGTGCCAGCCAGCCACCCGCCCACACAGTAACAGGAACAGCTCTGACAGTGCTATGGTGAGAGGAGTGACAGCTGGCGATAAAGATGGACCCCCCCCCCCCCCAGATCCTATAACCCAAACAAAATGAAGGGGGAAAAAATGGGAAGGGGAATTGTAGGAGCTGATCCGATGCCCTCGCAAGACTAACAAACATACGTGTTAACCGTCATGTTTTGACAATAGACTTCTTTCACTTGTTGATTACGCTTAATACAGTTGGACAATGGCAGCCATTTTGCCGTAAAGCCTTCAGATTTAATTGAAAAGGGGTAAACGTTACTATTTAGTAAAGCTCCAGTTTAGTCCATGCCAAATGCTAGTTCATCAATTATAGTCCAATGTTTATAACCCACTGAATATCCTGATCATAGCAACCTCCACACAGGTGATATTAGCAGTCATTTGTAGCATTCAAATCGTTAGCTGGTATTTTGAGTAAAATCTTTTAGAATCTAAATATATTTGTGACACAAAACAACAAGAACAAGGACATATCCCCACCAGGGCAGTGGAAGTAGTCACATAAGTACTATTAAACTCACCTGGAAATTAGAGGCCTCTGCATATGACTCCTAAACGAGAGGGAAAGAAGCTGTTTAAATAAGTGTTCTACACATGAGAAAGGAAGCCATATTGCTGACAAGTCGGGCGCCCTTGGGAATGACTACAGAAGAAGATAGGTTCAAGCAAACAGCCTTTCACGGGCTACGCACACGCAACACACACACGCACACACAGATAGCGCAAGGTTTTTATTGATGGGGGAAATGGTGTATAAAAAGGAGTTAATTCATGTCTACAAACTATGAAGGGTGGCAGACAACAAGCACATCAGAGAAACGGATAATGCAGGCTGGTAATAGGGGCGTAAAAAGGGATACAGAGACATTTCAGAGTTGGTCATCTGTCAAATCAATTACTAACTTAAGGCTATGATCTTCAATACATGGCATCTTTTTTTTTTTTCCAACCAAGGTTTAGAGGCTAACAGACACCACCATATCTAGTTGTGACAGATACCAAGGCTATAGAGGCAAATATCACTAATGAAATAATTCAAATTCAAAATGTCAATCTATCCCTTGGGGATGAGTTGGGTGGGTTGGTGGGTGGGGTAGGGGGTGGAGGGGACTAAGGAACCTAGCAGGAGAGCAGGGGTCTGGGGGGGGGGCCTGGACTTACTTTGACCTGTCCTCAGAGCCGCGGTACTCATAGTAACGGTCATCTCTGTGGGCACGGTTGAGATGGAAAGACACGCACATACGTACATAAGCACAGACACACAGATACAGATATAAAAAGGTGCACATACACTTCATGGGAATGGGATTACAATGAGATTGTGCGTGCCCTGCAAAAGGCAAGGACGAATCTCTCTTTTTTGATTCGTGTGTAGCATGGCAATGGTTACATTAAGTTGGATGCTAGTGATCGATAAAATGACAAACCAAGATCATAACCCAGATTTGGATGCAGTACTCAAAAGCCCAATAATCACATGGTGAAGAGCAAATGGGGCAGGGGTAGTCGGGTATGTAGGTGCATTCAATTGTATTTGAATAACTAATGATGGCCTTGATATAGCCCATGGTACCATGTAGGGACGCATCAGTGTAGGCAGATTTTATTTATTGATGTTTGTTTTAGCTGATCTGATCTATTTTTCTCACCCAGTTTAAATAGGGCAAGTAAGGTTTACAAAGCCCTGTGGCTTCTCCCAAATAAAAATGTGGTGCCCACGTATTTGTACTGATTCTGCAGCAGTGGTCGCCGAAATGCACTGCGAATGGACTATTTTATCTCAAATATAATCAATATTCCGATATTCGCTCGGCGAAAATAAATATTTGGCCAGCGATATTTATTTTTTCGCCGGCTTTTTGCATCTGTTAATATACTGCAGCATCAACTTTTCATTCATTGGATATTCACATTATTCATTATGGAGTTTTGAAAACGCGGGAAACAAGTTGATGAATGTATTATAGGGACGATTGTATTGAACCAAAATGACGCATTCAAAAGGAAGCCTATACAGTTTTGCATAGATTCATAAAGCCTGCCTTTGCCAGAACTTGGAAGTTAGAACGAGAAACTGTAGTCGATGCCGCAGGTCTTCAGAAAATCTGTTCCCATGGAGTGCTGCAACAGCCTCCCTCACAAATCACTGACTGGGGGTCAGACTAGATAGCCTCGCCGTTATAACTTCTAGGTTTCAACAAACCCTTGTTTTGCTTTACATTGTAGAAACTATGTTGACATATGCTGGGTCGGCACCCCAAGTTAGATTTCTGTGTGAGAATATATACCTACTTTTTTTGAGCGAACCTACAAAACACTTACAGGCTGGTATTGTAAAGCCTGTTCTTCAGGGAGATGCAGCCTGTTTAATGCATCCAATAATCAACGTGTTTATGGAGTTTATCGGCTCCTAACGAAAGGCACGTAAATGACCCCACACATACATATACACGTGTTCAAAAGAATAAACTAGCGTATGAAACAGTTTCAAAACATCACATCAGTTCTGGGTAAACCATGGCTTGTACAAACATCTTACCCTCCTCTGTGTGGGGGTCCAAGGGGCATGTTGCGTCCACGGCCGCCTCCTCGGCCTCCCCGAGCGGAGTGGGAGGGTGGCGGGGGGCCCTCTTCGGGGCTTCATCTCGTCGTAATCTCGTCGGGCGGGGGGCATGGGGCCTCGTCCCCCCCTGCCGGAGGGCATGCGGTCGAAGCCACGGTCACCACCGCCCCTACCCCCACGCATGGGGAAGCCCCCCATGGGCCTGCGGCTGCCCCCCCTCTCCTCAAACATCATAGTGAAGCCGCCGTAGTCGTACGTCTCGTCGTAGAAGTTGGGGTCATAAGGCTGGGCACGCCCCTTGATGGGAGCCTGGCGAACAACGACATGGTAAGACACGGAACAGGAAGAAGCAACAATTTGAGAAGTTGGAATCACTACCAAAATGATTGAAAAACATTTGCATGGATTCATAGGCCTGCGTCCTTTATCAACCTTAAGTTTTCAGCATTACTTTTTGTACACAAAAGTAGACATGTGTATTCTAGGGTGGTGCATCTCTTCCTTTAATAGGACGATCCAATATCGCATCTAGATACAGGCGCTACGATATGAGTTCAGGGACGATTCCGATTCAATGTTCTGATTGAATCTGACCGATCAATCTGACCGATCGTTTAATGTTAACACATTAATTTTCTATTCATTTAAATAAGCCTTCTATAAAAGAGACATTGCCTACTTTCAAATATATATGGTATATGGACCATTGAATCTTGGAAGAAAAAAAATTAAAGAACTACAGTACTACTTTGTTTATAGACTTGATCGCTGTCCTTCACAATTTATAAAAATAGCGAAGCTTCTTGTTAATATTCCCCTCCTTATAAGACCCCAAGGACTTCCACACGTTTGAGTTCAGATACGCTGTTGCACTGATCAGTTCACAGTTTTCGGACATATGGCTGTAATTTGCGCACTCACAACTCCGGTTGTTCCCTGCTCGTAGGGCTGCACTATATATCAATTTTTTATCGCAATGACAATATTGGCGTCCCGCGATGACAGTGTTCTCGCGATATTTTTTTTAAGTAATGCATCCACAAAAAAAAGAAAACCGAAAAAGATACGAGCAACGCCCATGCAGTATACGCTGTACCTCTACTGCAAAGCAAACCAAGCGCTCCCTGTACACCTGTCTGCGACTGCGTGAGTCCATCCTGCACACAGCGGCACAAAGCCTGAAAAAGGGAGGGGGGGGGGGGGCGTGGGCCTGGCGGCAATTTGTGCCGCAGCACCAGTGTTGCAAGCTTCCTACCACTAAGGGGGGTGGTAGAAATTCGAATGATTTTTTTTTTCAATAAGATAAATCTTGTAAATAATCGTGATATCAATATTGAATCCAAATAATCGTGATAATCATTTTGGCAATAATCGTGCAGCCCTACGGCAAGTAGAGCGCACGCGGAGACCAACAACACACACGCGGGATCCACCCGTTCTCTTAAGTAAAATTTTGATTGGTTCTGGATGGGTGTGTAAACGGCAATAAATTTGTTGACCGTCTTGTATCAGCGCTGAAGCTTCACTCAACCGATTCGCCACATTTAAAAAAAAAAAAAAAAATCGGTGCAGCGCAGACAGATTCTTGGTAATTTTAAATCGATTTCAGGGGCCCACGTACCGACGAGTCGCATCCGTCAGTCGCGTTACATGCAGTCCATTGACGGATAAAGAAACAACAGGCCCTCAAAAAGGATTTTAAACGCATGTAACCCTTTACCCGATCTACTTCAGAACCGAAATCGGTACGTGAACGGATAGCGAAAAGCAGATTAAGAGACCTTGATAACTCGCATCATAGTCCCGGTTTCTACCTCACGTAAACCCGCAATGTTTTCGGATATCGAATTTCGCGTTCTTCGCATGCTCGAGATCTTGCGGCCAGGGGACGTTGAGCCAGAATGTAGAAGGAGACGGTAGTCGTCGTAGTTGTTCGAACACCATAGACCAAATAAACAATTCCTTATTTCTTCTAAATATTTTCTTTATGTTTGTTGGTTGTCCCCGTCGAAACGAGAAACAAGCGATTTAATTTAAAACGGGACACAAAGATAATGGAAGCTGATGTCTGCCATTGCCCCCTAATAAGAAGTGTATCATCATCAACATGCAATTCATATCACACTGACGCTTCGATTTTCACCCAGGCTGAATTTAAAAGTACTGTTTTTCCTTAACGTTGGTCATCACCGGGTTGAAAAGTATAATTCGGGCACATCTGTCAAAAGAAACGTTTTTTTCGTCTAACGTGTATACGATCTTTATTCATTCATTGCGCCGCGACAGGGATATTCTCTGATACTATGAACCTTAAAGACTGCGTCGGGTTCTCAGACTCTCCGGTACTTTAACAAAGACTCATAGTGGGGGGTTATCTCAGCCATGGTGGAGAAGGAATTGGGGGGGAATTGTGCTGACTCTCTGAGTCTGATTGAAAAACCCCTACTGGGAGACGGGATTGTTCCGTATGCGGGCCAGCCGTCAGTATCCATGTAATTTCTCCTGATGCTCCATTTTCCCGACCTTCTCGGTCGTATGCAGACTCCTCTGCCTGGGACCCTCCCGCTGCTCCGCCGCAGAGGAGTACCGCATACGACCGAGAATAGGAACAATGGAGCGGTTGGGGAATGACATGACCGAAATGCAACTGACCAGCCGTCTACTGAAAACATCCTATCGCAATGCCGCCTGAGTTTGTTGTTTGTGGGACGTCAACCAGGAAGTGGGGCTGTAATAAACCACTTGTTGAAAGGGCTACGCGCCACCTAGGGTAAAGTGAAATTCAGCATATTCCGGCCATTATTCGATTCTCTAAGGGCCATGTACTTTGGATAATTGACACGGTCTGTTCAAGTAGCAAAATCGGGAATAAAGGGCTTAATCCGATCTAGCTTCCCATGTAAAGCACTGTTTAATACCACCGGTAACTGCATTCGTATCGCTGAATCGTTACCCCTAATGATTCCTCAATTTCCGTTTACATACATGAGCTGAACTACACTCACTTACCAGCGCTGAGCTCCAGCATGGTTTGGATGCACTCAACCACCCTCTCCGATTTGCTCCACCGCCCCACCTGTCTGTCGACTGAGGGAAACCTCCTGGAAGCAGCTTGAAATACTGGTCGGTGTTCTAGAGCAGAAACAAAGCACTCAACGAGCATTAACAGAACTGATATGACCACCAATATCAAAC
>OLKM01006058.1:0-15212 GCA_900291075.1 Melanogrammus aeglefinus | reverse complement strand
TTGTCGTGTCCCAGAGTACGATTTTTCGACTTTTTTCGTGGAAGGCATCACGAAATGTTAACCAATGCATTCGAATGGCACGACACTTCCACGGCAGACCTGTGACAATCTTTCGCTATTGATAGTTTTAGGATATTTCTTCTGTGAAATGGGGACATAACTTTTTTAATCTGGTGGAAAATATGATATTTAGCATAGTTACGTCCATTATAAAGTGTTTATTGTCGAACATTTTAGCGGAAATGTGATTTAACTTTCATAATCGCGCTCGGTGAAGTGAAGGAAATGTTGGTTGATAGTTAAGATGACAGGCAGAATATAGTTTGAGCTCGTCTAGCCACAGTAATAACACATGGATTTGGCTGGCTATGATGTTTCTATGGACGTTTTTGTTTTTTTATTTTTTTGCGTAAATCCAGAGCTCGCATGCCGTTTATAAATCAGAATAAATGTACTCCATAGGTTCATTTGGTGTCATGAGGTTATGTAGGGATGAATGCTAATTAGAATCGTCTACAGGCAACCTCATTGGCCGGAAGGTGGATTTTCACACATGGTCAGATACAGATCTTTTGTTTCATAAGCTTCACGATAGATTGAACAAAAGTATGGTCTACTTTAGACGAATTTAGGAATATTTTACTACCATCGAATATTGTACATATAGTATTAGATACTCATTAATGTTAATATTTGGATACTTCATAATAAATACAAAAACGGCTTTAAACGATGTGACATCCTTGGGCTTTTCTTTTCAATTGGTCGTCAAACGTCACGTCAACTCTGGCAAACACTGGTTGGTTAAAGGCGGCAATGGAGCGCCGTAAATTGTGTTTGTTTATTGGGTCGTACAACTAGCTTTCATAACCGGCTAGTTGGTTTAGGAAATATAGAGATTCCATGAAAATATCTGCCCCGTAACGGGGCAAACAAGGTGTCCTTTGCATCTACGTTTCGAGCAAATTGCAACGGTGGCGCATAACAAACGAACATTGTATTTTGACCGATTTCAGAGGTAGTAATTAGCTGTCGTTTGTGAGGCCTTTGAATCTATAACATGACAGCTTTACGATTTGCTTTCCGATTAGAGTTTTTCTGACAAAGCCCATGTCTATTTAGCTTACATTAGCAGCTGAGTCCAATCGAGATCAAGCTCGACCTGTTGCCACACCGAGATCATGGCCTAGACCATAGTGTAGCCTACATGTAAAATACAGGGCCGCGTTAGTGTAGTGGCGTGTAGGGCGGAGTGTCAGCGTTGGTGTCATTGGACTCAGCTCATGTGCACGATGCTAAAACCATGTCATTTGCTCAACACAACTTTATCGGAAGCAAATCAATAGCTGTCATTATTGATGTGAGCATGGCCTCACATATCGGACAGCTATTACTACAAACATTTTGAATGTTTCATTGTGTGGGCACCATTGCAAATCGCCTGCAAACTTGGCGCCGTCGGGCCCCGAGGCAGGAAGGGGGCCTGCCCTCGGAGGCCAAGTTTTGGGCAGGAAGGGCCCCCCCTTCCTGCCTCACAAGGTCCGACCGTCCAAGTTTCGTACGGGGGCCCAGTTAGGCCTACCCAATAAGTGTCCAAATTAGGGCGTACGGAACCTTCCTATCTCAAAAATCTGTTTTTTTTCACCAACAGTTCTGAACCATTAGGTCTTTGCAGAAATGTACACTGTATATGAACACTTCTGAGGGGCTTTGTCGTCAAATGACAGTCCATTTGGGAAAACTTTTTATCCTCTAAGGGCAGAACTCCAAATCCGGAATAGTCGTCTCGGGACGCCGGAAATGTGTGTAAACATTTTAGTATCCCAGCTAATCTCGAAAAGGCCGGCAAAGGGCGTGACCTCGCAACAGTAGCATAAATGTACATACGACAGAGGTTAGTTCTAGTCCCCATTTTTTGTGGGATGGAGGTGTACATTTGTGGCTTAAGGCTGTGTAGAACATCAGCTGGCCTGTTGCCGAAGTTTTGAAGTCTGGGTCAAAAGGTCAAAAAGGAACCGCACCACGCCGCTTATGAGATAAACAAAAAGTTAATGTGCATTCTCTCAAATTTTTTGTCATTATTAACAGAGAGGCCTATTCTCAGATAATGCCAGTGTATGGATGAGCTAGGTGTAAGGTCTGGGCTAGAACCTTCGAGGTCAAAATCTTGGCAAGCGTGTGACTCCGCTGTGCAGGTGCAACGAAGATCTGGCAGCACTTGCTCTGAGTAATTTGCTTGAGTAGGGCTGGTTCGGCGAAAGAGGGCAACTAAATGTTCCTTCAACATCTACCTCAGCGATTGCAAGGTGCCATCACATGAACACAGTTTTCAAACATGTTGAGCTGTCGAAATTGCGAGGTCCTTAATCAATAATGACCAAACGTATTGATTTGCTCCTCGATAAAGTTTGTGAACAAATGCATTTATTGTCAGCATCTATCAAATGAGCGAGTCCAATGACACCAAGCATTGACACTCCACGGCCACGACATCGGCCCACCTACCACTACCGGCCTCCTGTTATTTACAATGTGTAACACCTATGTCTAAGGACATGATCTCGTGTGTGGCACCATCAGGTCGAGCTCTTGATCTCAATTGGACTCAGCTGCTAAGGTAGATGCTTAAATAAACATGTCATTTGGTACAGAAACTCAAGTCGGGAAGCACAAATCTATAGCTGGTCATTGATTGATAAAGGCGTCCAAAGAATCTGGCAGACTAATTTATCTAACCACTGAAACATAGTCAAATATAGTCATGGTAGGCACCGTGCAATTGCCTCGAAACGTAGATGTCAAAAGACACCTTTGTTCTTGCGCCACCGTTACGGGCAGAGATAATTTTACATGGAATATCTCTATAATTTGTCACTAACTCAAAGCTAGCGGCGGTTATGAAAGCTAACGCTTTACGACACAAAACAACAACACAATTACGGCAAGCTCAATTGACGCCTTTACCAACGTGGTTTGCCCGAGAGTGACGTGACGTTGACGCAGGCCATTGAAAAGAAAAAGGCCAAAGCATGTCAGCATGTTTAAGCCGTTTTTGTATTTAATTAATCAAAATATTAAGAATATATTAATATATAACATAAGCAATTTATTTCGTTGTAAATATCCTATCTAATAAGCTAGACCATAACTTTTATTCAAATTATCGGTCTATAACAAGAATCTGTAATCTGACCATTGAAAAATCCACTTCCTGGCCCACAACTGGTTGCCTGTACGTTTCTAACATTACTCCCTTACATAAACCAGCAAAGACAAATGGGTTTTATTCCATGATTTTAAACGGCATGCGAGCAGCTGCTGGTTTCAAGCGTCCATAGCAAACATCATAGCAAGCCACCATGTTATTATGTGGAGGACGAACTGAAATATTCTTCAGTCAATAACTATCAAACCAAACATACCTTCACATTCGCCGAGCGTGAACGATTATGAAATGTAAAATGCATCACATTCTCTCGCTGAGAACAGAATGTTTACATAAAACACTTTATTGCGTAACTATGCTAAAACACTCATATTATGTCCACCAAGGATAAAAAAGTATGGTCCGCCATTTTCAACAGGAGAAATATGTCCTAAAAAACTTATCCAATTAGAAAGATTTGCTCACAGCGTCTGTGACTGTGACGTCAGTCGTGCCCAATTCAGAGATGCATTGGTTAACATCTTCGTGATGCTCTTCCACGAAAAAAAGAGTCGATAAAATCGTACTCTGGGACACAGATCAATAGAGTAACGGTTTCGTGCGCATGAGCCACGAAATCTCGTGAGACCGGTTGCTTTAGCAATGGCACTGAGGAACCTGTTGCTTGTATTAGGGTTATGGTTGCAGTTGGCCTGCCTCTTCCTCCTCATCTTTGAATTCTCTGATAGACCGCATTCTTGCCTGTTAATTGTTTTCTGAGGTTGAGTTGTCGGATGTTGATGAGGTAGGGTGGGGGAGACTGGAGATGGTAGAGGGGTTTGGGGGTGCGCACTAGATGAATGAGATGGGAGCGTGACGATGAACTGCCATTCGAAGAACCAGGCCTCAGGACAATGGTTGACTAATTACTGTGTCAACGAATGTAGTCTGTCAGGTAAATGAAACACAGGACAAAACACAACATTACACACAGCATAAACATTTCTTTCCTTTGCAATCCACATGATTAAACACAGGACATAGTCTTACAGCTGATGAGCTTAACTCATTTGATTTAGCCTACAATTATGAATTGGCCTGTTCATCGGGTCCATGGCACTGGTCTGACCTCCCATTGGTCCGACCTCCCATTAGATCGACCTCCCATTGGTCCGACCTCCCATTAGTTCGAACTCCCATTAGTTCGAACTCCCATTGTTCCGACAGTCGGAGTATTGAGAGTTCGAACTAATGGGACGTCCTCATTAGTTCGAACTGCACTAATGCATCTGTAATCTAAACAGACAGGTCGGATATTTGAGAGCTGCCAACTTGAAAATTTAAAAATGTCCTTTCACTGTACAGTCTGTGTTTGAAATAAACGCGCACGGCACTGACCAGGTTGAGCACGCCACCAGATGCGCATTTCTCCGGCCCCTCAGCTGTGTGTCTGTAGGTAGCTCGTGTGTGTGTAGCCTGTGTGAATGTGTGCATTAATCCCTCTGTTCAGCATCTCTGTTAAGATGAATAACACAAATCTCCCCACAGAGGCGCGAGCCTGGCACAGAGGTGCGCGCTCTGGCGCATCTGGCACAATCGGTTAACGGCACCGAGAGGAAACTGGCTTCCGCTCCCGCTCCGTCCGTGTGTGTGTGTGATTGTGGCGTTTCCGAGAGCTCTTTCTCTCTCTTTCTTTCTCTCTCTCTCCCTCTCTCTCTGCTTTATTGGCACGACTGTGATGTACAATGTTGCCAAAGCATTGGGACAGCAGAGTTAAAAACAAACTTCTCAGAGAGAGAGAGAGACGCATGCTCGCAATGAAAGCGCTTGTCAGAAAGTAGGGATGACAGGTCGAACTAAACGGGATCACCCATTGGTTCGACCTCCTATTGGTCCGACTTGTGGTTGAATTTTGTCGGGAGTAACGGGAGGTCGAACCAATGGGAGGTCGGACCAGTGGGTATTTTGTCGGAGTAACGGGAGGTCGAACCAATGGGAGGTCGGACCAATGGGCATTTTGTCGGACTAATGGGAGGTCGGACCAATGGGTGGTCGGACCAATGGGCAGTTCCCTGTTCATCATGGCACATTAGCTCAATCTCATCTAGTCTTACCTCATTGCTTTCATACATTGCATTCAAAATGCTCTCTGCTGTCTGGCTTGGCTGGTTCGAAGTTGCTAAATGTGAGCCTTTCCTGTACATAAGGCTCCAGGAAAGACAATATGTTTACGTATTTCCAATGGTGCTTATGGCCTCCCTCCGATCCACTCCTCTCCTTCATTTCCTTTCTCTCTTTGCCGTACTTGCCACTAAGGTATTACTTTTACAGTGAATAAAAGTAAACAACAGGCTAGGATTTAGCCCTACCAAGACTTTCGCTAGCAGCTACTAACGCTTGCGGTGTCTCCGTAACAACAGCCCTCAGCTGTGCTAACTGGTTAGCTTGTTAGGTGAGCAGATAACATTTAAAATGACTACTTACACTTATGTCCCAAAATCCCACCGATCGTTCTCCAGATACTCTCCTTGTGGTATATGTTGTGGTATAACTTGTTGGTCATGTCGTATAGCTCGACATGTTCGCTTACAAGGACAACCAGTTGCTCCGTCGGAAAATACTTTTTGGTTTGGGTCGCCATTCTTCTTTCCTAGTGACGTAAGTGCTCGTTCATTGGTCAGCTGTCAAAAAAACTGCCTGAACGTCGGGTGCTTTTTCTTGGCGAGTTGAACTTTTCTCAACTTGAAAACCTCCCAGAGCGGTGAAAAAAACCCGCTGGCAGCGGTGTTTTTAAAAGCACCCAGGATGTTTTTACAAAAACACTCTGTACCACTCTGCACCTGAAAAAAAAACTGCACGTGTGAACACGCCCTAACTTTTTGCTATCTCATAAGCAGCGTGGTGCCTGCTCCTTTTGACCTTTTGGCCCCAGATTACAAAAATGTGGCCCCTGGCCAGCTGTGTCTACACACCTTAAACCACAAATGTACACCTCCATCCCACAAAAAATGGGGACTAGAAACTAAGACAAACAAAACAGTTTGGGTTAACCCTAACAAAAACAGTTTTTGAGATAGGAAGGTCCTACCGCCCTGAAATTTGAATACATTATTATAGGGCCTAACTGGGACCCCCGCACCGAAACTTGGCCCGGTCGGACCCCGAGGGCAGGAAGGGGGGGCCTTCCCTCGGGGTCCGACCGGACCTTCCTATCTCAAAAAAAACAAACTGTTTTTCCATCACATTCTGAACCATTAGGTCTTGCAGGCAACACTTCTGAGGGGCTTTGTCCATCCATCCATCCATCCATCCATCCATTTTCATCCGCTTAATCCGGAGTCGGGTCGCGGGGGCAGCTTCCTCCAGCTCTTCCGGGGGGACCCCAAGGCGTTCCCAGGCCAGCCGAGTGACGTAGTCAGTCCAGCGTGTCCTGGGTCTTCCTCGGGGCCTCCTCCCGGTGGGACATGCCGGAACACCTCACGAGGGAGGCGTCCAGGGGGCATCCTATACAGGGTGCCCGAGCCACCTCAGCTGGCTCCTCTCGATGTGGAGGAGCAGCGGCTCTCTACTCCGAGCTCCTCCCGGGTGACAGAGCTCCTCACCCTATCTCTAAGGGAGCGCCCCGCCACCCTGCGGAGGAAACTCATTTCGGCCGCTTGTATCCGGGATCCCGTTCTTTCGGTCATGACCCAGAGTTCATGACCATAGGTGAGGGTGGGAACGTAGATCGACCGGTAAATCGAGAGCTTTGCCTTTCGCTCAGCTCCTTCTTCACCACGACGGACCCAATACAATGACCGCAATTAACTGCGGCCGCCGCACCGATCCGCCTGTCGATCTCGCGCTCCGTTCTCCCCTCACTCGTGAACAAGACCCCGAGATACTTAAACTCCTCCACCTGAGGCAGGAACTCTCCCCCGACCTGGAGGGTGCAAGCCACCTTTTTCCGGTCGAGAACCATGGCCTCGGACTTCGAGGTACTGATTCTCATCCCAGCTGCTTCACACTCGGCTGCAAACCGCCCCAGTGCATGCTGAAGGTCCTGGCTCGAGGGAGCCAACAAGATCACATCATCTGCAAAAAGCAGAGATGAAATCATTGGCTCCCAAACCGTACCCCCTCCAGCACTTGGCTGCGCCTCGAAATTCTGTCCATAAAAATAATGAACAGAACCGGTGACAAAGGGCAGCCCTGCCGGAGTCCAACACGCACCGGGAACAGGTCTGACTTACTGCCGGCAATGCGAACCAAGGCTCCTGCTCCGGTCATACAGGGACCGTACAGCCCTCAGCAGAGGGCCTCCGACCCCATACTCTCGGAGCACCTCCCACAGGATGCCACGTGGGACACGGTCGAAAGTCTTCTCCAAGTCCACAAAACACATGTGGACTGGTTGGGCAAACTCCCATGCACCCTCGAGCACCCTGCGGAGGGTGTAGAGCTGGTCCAGTGTTCCACGGCCAGGACGAAAACCGCATTGTTCCTCCTGAATCCGAGGTTCGACTATCGGCCGAATTCTCCTCTCCAGCACCCTGGAATAGACTTTCCCCGGGAGGCTGAGGAGTGTGATCCCCCGGTAGTTGGAACACAACCTCCGGTCCCCCTTTTGAAGAGAGGGACCACCACCCCGGTCTGCCAGTCCAGAGGCACTTTCCCCGACTGCCACGCGATGCTGCAGACACGTGTCAGCCACGACAGCCCTGCAACATCCAGAGACTTGAGGTACTCAGGGCGGATCTCATCCACCCCCGGTGCCTTGCCACTGAGGAGCTTCCGGACTACCCCAGTGACTTCAGCTTGGGTGATGAATGAATCAACCTCTGAATCCTCAGCCTCTGCGTCCTCGACGGAAGGCGTGCCAGTGGGATTGAGGAGATCCTCGAAGTATTCCTTCCACTGTCCGACGATATCCCCAGTCGAGGTCAACAGCTCCCCTCCTCCACTGTAAACCGTGTTGGCGGAGCACTGCTTCCCCCTCCTGAGGCGTCGGATGGTTTGCCAGAATTTCCTTGAGGCCGACCGGTAATCCTCCTCCATGGCCTCCCCGAACTTTTCCCAGACCCGAGTTTTTGCTTCCGTGACCGCCAGGGCTGCCGTCCGCTTGGCCTGCCGGTACCCGTCAGCTGCCTCGGGAGTCCCCCGAGCTAGCCAGGCTCGGTAGGACTCCTTCTTCAGCTTGACAGCATCCCTTACTTCCGGGGTCCACCACCGGGTTCGGGGATTACCGCCGCGATAAGCGCCGGAGACCTTACGGCCACAGCTCCGGACGGCCGCGTCAACAATGGAAGTGGAGAACATGGTCCATTCAGACTCAATGTCTCCGGCTTCCCTCGGATTCTGGTCAAAGCTCTCCCGGAGGTGGGAGTTGAAGACCTCCCTGACAGGGGATTCTGCCAAACGTTCCCAGCAGACCCTCACGATACGGGTCTGCCAAGTCTGACCAGCTTCCTCCCCTGCCAGCGGATCCAACTCACCACCAGGTGGTGATCAGTTGACAGCTCAGCCCCTCTCTTCACCCGAGTGTCCAAGACATACGGCCGGAGATCAGATGACACGACTACAAAGTCGATCATTGACCTCCGGCCTAGGGTGTTCTGGTGCCACGTGCACTGATGGACACCCTTATGCCTGAACATAGTGTTCGTTATGGGCAAACTGTAGCTAGCACAGAAGTCCAATAACAAAACACCGCTCGGGTTCAGATTGGGGAGGCCGTTCCTCCCAATCACACCTCTCCAGGTAACACTGTCGCTGCCCACTTGGGCATTGAAGTCCCCAGCAGAACGATGGAGTCCCCGGTTGGAGCACTTTCCAGCACCCCTCCCAGGGCCTCCAGGAAGGCTGGGTACTCTGCACTGCCGTTCGGCCCGTAGGCCGAGACAACAGTGAGCGACCTATCCCCGACCCGAAGGCGCAGGGAAACAACCCTCTCGTTCAGTGGGGAGAACTCCAACACATGGCGGCTGAGCTGGGGGGCTATGAGCAAGCCCACCACAGCTCGCCGCCTCTCACCGTGAGCAACTCCAGAGTGGAAGAGAGTCCAGCCTCTCTCAAGGAGTTGGGTTCCAGAGCCCAGGCTGTGCGTGGAGGTGAGCCCGACTATCTCTAGTCGATACCTCTCGGCCTCCCGCACGAGCTCAGGCTCTTTCCCCCCAGCGAGGTGACATTCCATGTCCCTAAAGCCAGAGTCGTTGTCCGGGGTTTGGGTCGCCGGGGCCCCCGCCCACGGCTGCCACCCAAAACACACGGCACCGACCCCTCATGGTCCTTCCTGCGGGTGGTGGGCCTACTGGAAGGCGGGCCCATGTCGCTCCTTCGAGCTGGGCCCGGCCGGGTCCCGTTGGCGGAGACCCGGCCACCAGGCGCTCGCCTGCGAGCCCCAACCCCAGGCCTGGCTCCAGGGTGGGGCCCCGGTGACGCCGATCCGGGCGACGTGCACGTCCTTGATATGATTTTTTCACTCATGAGGGGTTTTGGAACCGCTCTTAGTCTGACCCGTCACTAGGACCTGTTTGCCTTGGGAGACCCTACCAGGGGCATTAAGCCCCGGACAACATAGCTCCCAGGATCATTCGGGTGCTCAAACCCCTCCACCACGGTAAGGTGGCGGTTCAAGGAGGGGGCTTTGTCCAACTGACCATTTGGGAAAACTTTTTTTCTCTAAGGACTAGAGCAAATCTCAGATGTCGTTCTTCGGACTCCGGGAAATGTGTGTAAACATTTTAGCATCCCCAGTTATCTCGTAAAGGCCGGAAAAGGGGCGTGACCTCCAACAGTACAGTAAATGTACATAAGACAGAGGTTAGTTTCTAGTCCACATTTTTTGTGGGATGGAGGTGTACATTTGTGGCTTAAGGTGTGTAGACACAGCTGGCCTGGGGCCACCTTTTTGTAATCTGGGGTGAAAAGGAGCAGGCACCACGTCGCTTATGAGATAACAAAAAGTTCATGTGTATTTCTCTCATAACTTTTTGTCATTATTAAAGAGAGGCCTGATTCTCATGATAGCTAAGCTGTAGGTCTGGTAAGTGGTAACTTCAAGCAAAAATCTTGCAAGCGAGCCGCTGGGTGAGGTGGAACGAGAGGTGGCATGAGCTCCCTGCCGTTCTCAGGACCGCAGAGTCGCTCACTATCTTCCGAAAAAGACTCAAGACTCCCAGGTTCAGAGTCCACCTCGACTCTGCATAGCCACCCTCCCCCCTCTGGCCACCATTGAACACTGTATTGTATTGTGTTGTATTGTATTGTATTATAGTACTTAACTGTTTAGCAACTGCAGTAGCTGCTATCATTGCTGTAACACGGGGAATTGTTTATCCTCGCGATTGTTGTATTTGCACTTGGTTCTATGAACATCCTTTCTGTGCCGACAGTGATATATTGTTGCACTTGTTATGATAAATGTACTTATTGTAAGTCGCTTTGGACAAAAGTGTCTGCTAAATGCCCTAAATGTAAATGTAAGCACTTGCTGAGTCATTTCCTGTAGGGCTGGAGCCACAGGTTGATGCGTATGCGTCCTTTAAGACCCCCTTTGATGTATAACATTTTTATATAACATTTTTAACATTCTTAACTTTTATTACTTTTGTTCTTTCGTGTTTGTTTCACTTCTATCTCGGTGAAGTCCTACCCTCTCTAACGAGGCTGCTTTTGATGGTTTCAGTGATTAGTGTTTAGTGTTTTTTATGCCGCCGCAACAAGCTTCCTTTGTTTACTCCGGGGAACAGCTAATTGCGCTAATGCCGGCCGGCATGGTGGACAGACCAGCTGATATCCCACCTGATCTCTGGAGGAAAGCTAACCGGGGATGCAGAGGAGGGAAGCAACGTCGGGGGATGAGAGGAGGGTCAAGACGGGACGGGCTTATGGAGAGGAGGAGATTTAAGCCGTGTCTCCCTTCTGTTGATATGGGAAATGTGCGGTCTCTTAGCAACAAAATGGACGAGCTAACGGCTCTGACACGGAGCCACCCGGAGTACCGGGAGTGCAGCCTGATGTGTTTCACTGAGACATGGCTGCACAGGGACATTACTGACCAGATAGTCTCCTTAGATGGCTTCCACACCATCCGAGCCGACCGGGATTGTACTGAGAGCGGTAAGCGGAAAGGAGGGGGGCTTGCCGTCTTTGTAAACAGCAGATGCTGCAATCTTGGTCACATCACCATTAAAGAACAGCTCTGTAGCCCGGATGCTGAACTGCTCGCCGTTGGACTTCGTCCATACCAGCTGCCCAGAGAGATCCCGCATGTTATCATTGTTGCGCTGTACATCCCTCCCTCTGTAAACCAAACATCTGCCTGCAGCATCATCCACACCACCATCTCCAAACTCCAGACTCAACACCCCAGTGCCCTCATCATGTCGGGAGACTTTAACCAGGTCACCTTGGATAGAGTTCTGCCGACCTTCAAGCAATACGTGAGCTTTCCTACCAGAGAGGAGAGGACCCTTGACCTGATGTATGCTAACATTAAGGATGCATACATCTCCTCTTCTCTCCCCCCTTTGGGCAGGTCAGATCATAACCTGGTTCACCTTACCCCTTGCTATGTGCCTCTGGTGAAGAGGAAGCCTACGACCACAAGGACTGTGAGGAGGTGGTCGGGGGAGGCTTATGAGCAGTGATGGGCAAATTACTTTGAAAAAGTAACTAATTACAATAACAAATTACTTCTTAAAAAAGTAATTGAGTTAGTAACTCAATTACTCTATTATAAAAGTAACGAATTACTCGGAAAAGTATTTTTTGCGTTACTAAAACAAAGTAATATGTCAAAGAATTCGGCTTTTTAGAAGCATGTTTCACACGCCAGTTTCATAGAGTAGAACAGCATAGAGAGATAATTAACCTTAAACAAATATCCTTTGCCATGGGGGGGGGGGGGGATATGAACTTCAATAATTCAATTTAATCAACATAATATTTATTGAAACTGACACATCAGCAACTGGCATAACAATCCCTTTCAGACCTGATATCAAATGTAGCTACAGTAGAAATGTCTACTAAATCCTGACTGTTTTCTAAACACATACAGTATGGTTCTAAGTCAGTGGTGCTCAATCTTTTCACCTGGCTGTCAAGGACCCCAAAAGGTATTTAGTCTCTGAAACCCACATCTGAAAATATTATGTTTCAGTGCAAACAGTGCAAATTAAAGAAGAAACAAAAAGGCTTACATGTTCAGACAACTGTCTTCTATACATACAGTGAGTAGCCTACTTCAAGTACTTTCTTTGCACAAAACTAAACAGTTAAACAACATAAAGTGATTTAAATACTAGCATAAATTAAACAAATCAGCACTTTATCAGAACAATAACTGTTAGCTGGTGTATGCTAGACATAGTACATACTACTTCAAGGTGTTCCTTCATGAACAAAACTACAATTATGGTGCATTTAGAAGCAATAGGCATATTGGCCTGCAATGCTTTTAACACTAGTGCAAATGAAAGAAAACAATTTGTCTTGCAATTTCAGACAACTGATCTGGTAGACATACAGTAGCCTCCTTCAAGTATTTTCTTTAAGCAAAGTAAACCATTAATCAAAATAAAGTGCTGTTAACACTAGCATAAATAATAATAATAATAAAAAAATCAAACTGTCTGGTAGACATGCTGAAGCCTCTTACAAGTTTTTCATGCATTTACAAAAAGTACAGTGAAACAAAATATGAGGTATTTGTAGTACTGAAAATGTAAACTCAAATTTTAGCAACTAGACATTCATCTTTGCATCCATGCACACATATGTATTCCTTCATCTATCCAGGCAACCCATTGATCTAACCATTCTACTCATTAAACCAGTGATTGTACCTTAGAAGCACAAGCTTTTCAAACTTCTGGTCTGACAACCTGTTTCTCTTTGGAGTAAAGACCAGCTTCCCTAGGCTAAACAGACGCTCTACGGGGGCACTGGACGGAGTTGCTGCATTGTATTTTAGTGAGAGGTGCTTTATCAGAGGAAATCTATTCAGATCCGCCATGCCTTTACCCGTCGATTTGACATAATCCAAAATTTGGGATTCGGCAGTATCAGTGGTATGATCATCCTCCTCTACAAAGCAGTAGAACGCATCGTCCTCATCCTCTTTGGCAGAGTCAGTGGCAGTGCTGAGGTCGTGTGTTGATGTGCTGGTACCTTGAAGCAGGACTTCATCTTGGACTTTACGGCACTCTGCCAGCAGACTTGCCTTGGCCTTGTCCCTTCTGTCCTGTGTCCGCAGCCAACGTAGTTTAAACCTGGGCAGCGTCACAGCAGTGACGCTATGGCACTCTCGCTTTCCAGAATCTCTGCAAATCTGGTTTTCACTGCCTGAAATTAAACATGATTCAAATGACATTATTACACTGACTAACACACATGTGAGTGTGCATAGTGCACATTCACACTCTCTCTCTCTCTCTCTCTCTCTCTCTCACACACACACACACACTCTATTATATGCTAAAAATCCATTTGATGTAGCTTTTTTCAAAATGTAAGAACATATTTAAAGTTAGTAGGCTATTTCTTACCATGACAACTGCCGCTGGAAGGTGGACAAGGATTTGCAGGCCCCCCGTGTTTTCAGGGTCCAGGGTTTGGGAGATCATTGACTCCAGCGTGGGTAGGAGTGTGCGATGGAAGCACCTGTCTTCACCCTGAAGTTTGTCTAAGGCTACTGTCAGTGGTTTCATAACTTTGCAGTATTCCTTGAGGAGCAGAAGCTCCCGCTCTGTGATTGCTTTCACTCCAAACTTGGAGGAGAGCGTGGTCAGCACGGTGATGGGGATCTCGCAGATTCGAGCTACAGCATCATAGAATGAGTTCCATCTGGTCGAACAAGGAACAAGCAGCTTCTTCTTGAGGACTTCATCAACAGTCTCCGCAGCCACTGTGGAACGACTAGCCTTGTTCCACAACGCTGTGCATTTTGCTGTTGCACTTCTGTAGGTAGATTTCACATCTGATGACTGTAGCCACTTCTCAACATCAGTACATGAAACCAGATTTAATGTGTGCGATGCACACCTGTGATGTGGTGGCAATGTCACCATCACAGCATCATCAACATCATCAACATCATCACCTCTGTTTTGTAAGACATTATCAACATCCACAAAAGACACAGCATCATCTGCACCGTCTTCATCATCTTCAGACTCGTCATCCTCAACAATGGGCTGGTAGACTTTAAATGCCTTCACAAAATTGGAACCATTGTCTGTGACTGTAGCTGTTATTTTGTGTGAAATGCCAAATGAAGAATGAATATCGTCTAGTTCGGTTGCTATACTGTCATATGTATGACGGCCCATAAATCTTCTGCATGCCAGGGCAGCTTTTTTTCTTTTCAGGCTAGGTGGATGGATCCAGTGGGCAGTTACACCAAGATAACTTTTGTTATGTGCAGTCCAAATATCTGCAGTCGTAGACACATATTCTATCTCTTCAAAAGCCTTCAGTAGCTCTCTGTGCATATTGGCATACTCGTCATCCAGATATTTAGAGAAGGTCTTTCTGCATGGAATTTTGACATTTTCTCTGACGGGTATTTTTTTAATGATGGCTTTGAAGGAGTCAGACTCAACTGTTTTTATGGGCAACATGTTTTCAACGACATACCTGCCGATCAGCCCATTCAGTTCACGCTGTGTGACAGCAGGTTTTTGTGGGAGATCAAAATCCAGCTTTTGCTGCTTAGCCGCCGTGGCCCCGTCATGCCCTTCTTTGCTGGAGCTAGCTACTGATGTATTATTGCTGTCGTCTGTGTTTTTTGCCACTAGTTTTGTTGCTGCATGTGTTGTGGTCAGATGCTTCATTAGATTTGAGTTGCTCGCGGCCGATGTGGACAAACGCTTTCCTCCCGGGCATAACGTGCACTTCAAATACAAGTTCTTCCCCTTTCTCTCAACGATGGTGAAGTAGTGTTTATATTTCCACTTGCTAAACGCCGACTTTCCCACTTTATCCTCCTCTTCTGTACTCGCCATTTCTTCTCTGTCTATCACTTTGGTTTTACCGGTCGAAAGTTGTGTGTGTGCGCCGCACAGAAGCTACGTCGGTTTGT
>OLKM01006057.1:0-15213 GCA_900291075.1 Melanogrammus aeglefinus | reverse complement strand
GGCACCAAATCATCGTTTGACTGTAAGTACAAAGGAGGCACTTTATCTGCTATTCTTGAAATAGTTTTACTAACTTTTGTCTAACTCTACCTGTCAAGCATTATAGATTGATCTTTTTTTTAAACTAAATTTTAACTTTTTTCTTAAGGAAAGGTTATGACCAGTGTAAACATTTTCTCTGATGGAGTTCAGTCATAACGTTATTGTTGATAGTGTTTTCAAATCGCTTTCATTATTGTTGAGAATCATTAAATTAGTAGCAATATAATTGAGTAAGCTTTGAACTTCATATATTTGTGTCTAGAACAGTTTTGTTCAGTTTTCTCGTTTCAATCAAAATCAGTCATATTTTATTTATATAATTTGTAATCTGGTATTGTATAATGTGCTCTAAAAATTCATTAATTAGAATTTTCTTGCTATACTTCCGTCATGAATATATAAAAGGAAAGTGAAAAAGACTTATTAGAAAAGCAACCTGACAGTTGAAATGTGTCATGATTAAGTTGTATACAATTTCCACGTTACAAGAAAACATATTTATTCTTGAGATGCTGATGTTCCACTTCCCCTCGTGTGCTCCTATGGAGGCTGATGGTTAACTGGAGCTGTGTCCACTCTTCTCTCTCTTTCCGTGGGAGTGGTGCAGCGCACGCTGAGCGTCCTCCGCCTCCAGAGTGGAGGCTTGGCAGGCCAGTGTCTACACTAGTGTGTTGTGGCAGTGGGGGCTTACCCTCAGACTGGAAGCTTGGCCTGGAAGTCGGGGGGCAGCAGCAGGTCTTGGGGGAGTTGTCGATTATGCCTTGGGGGTCCCGGGGAAAGGATGGCTACTTACAGCTGGAGCAGCACCTTGACCCTCCTGCAGACCAGTTGGAGGGAAGGCGGGTCAGTGAGCTGTGAGCAGTAAGGACTGGCAGACGCAGCCTGTCACTCAAACCCTGATCTGGAAGTGTTCAGAGTAGAGAGGCTCCAGCATGGGAAGAAGTGGAGAATACAGATCTCCTCTGACACGTCTGCTTTTATGTCTCTCTGCTGAGGCTGACCACTGCAGCTTTTGTTGATTTACATTAATATAACTCATGTATGATGTCATTGGACATTATGCTTTCAGATTTTTACCTCTCTTGTGGTTGGTCACATGCTGAACATGTGAACAAAGATGTAAGATAACTCGTTTCTTTGTCATCATTCGCTATCGCTTGTCTTTTCTGTGTTTTAATTGAATTGGACTTCTATGAGCAAGTATAAACTTCTGCCATCTTCATAAACAATCTTCCCCATGGGATAGCGAATACGCTGTGTATATCTCTGAATGAGGGCAAAGTGTGGTTGTTGTGGATGTTGTGTAAAGCTTGTTCACTGATCCAGTGACCAGTGTCAGCATAGAGCCACGCTGCTGAAATGGACCATGTTTGTCAGACTGACTTTCTGTCATTCATACAGTTTAGTTCGGAGAGTTTGTCCCAGGGTTTCTGCAGACATCAACTAAGAAAGAGATAAAAGCTACGCCTTGAAAAAGACATCAGTTATCTCTCAAACGGACATAGAATCCTAGCATGCTGAGTTGTGGGATGGAAACAGTAACATATTCAAAATGTCTGTTCTATGAGTAAGACCGAACCGAACGCTTAAAATATGTGTTTCTTAACGTATTCGGTGAGCAGTGAACTGTAGCATTTCAAATGATGTCCACTTTTAGCTGATGTTGCACCCTGTGTCTCTTTGATGTGGACAGAAAGTCAGTGGAACTTGTAGGGTTGAGGTTTTCGGGAGAGTCTTGGGAGATTCCAGTTGAAAGCTGTGTGTGTGCGATATCTCAAACCCGCTCGATGGCGCCCTCTGTGGTCTATATAACGCCAGTAAATTAAGACGGATTCAATTGAACCTACACTTGGGCAACAACTTTGGCATAGGCATGCTCTTGTTTCGGGATTGACCCTTGGTTGTAGATAAATATATTTAAAATCTTCCTTATTAGGTGAGTGCTGCCTGCAGCGCTCAAACTATGTATAAGGTTTTTTTTCTGTTATTATTCTCTAGGCCTACCAACATGTTGGACCGACTACTGCGTCTTCCGCAATTGTTTCACTAAAGACCAATTCTCAATTTTTAAAATGTCAGATTAGCTTGGAAC
Source organism: Melanogrammus aeglefinus (assembly GCA_900291075.1). NCBI lineage: Eukaryota > Metazoa > Chordata > Actinopteri > Gadiformes > Gadidae > Melanogrammus > Melanogrammus aeglefinus. The sequence goes on along the minus strand of OLKM01006057.1, from coordinate 13,079 downwards.
TGTGCGCTTACTATTCAAAAACTGTAATGTTTAAACTTTGAAGAGACCTATTTAGCTTATTTTCGACTTTTATGGGCTTTAAAAACGTTGTTAAAATGATTTTAGTCATGTTTAACCATTACTAAGTGTCTAATAATGTACCGTACATGCAATTTAGACGTATTTTCCTGCTGACCGTCTGGGGTGGCTGTGCAGGCCAGGGGACGCGGCATAGACATATTTACAGAATGGACCAAGGGATGAACATGGCCGCCCATTCATTTCCTATGTAACTGCTCAATGGCGCAGGGGAACTCAAGGAGAGGATTGTTCCGATGCATGGTCTCCTAGACACGCCAGTCCGCGACGTACTGGAGTGCAGAAATATCTCGTTAAGGCTAGCATTGTTTAGCATTGTAGCATCCATCAGCGGAGTTGAGCTTGCACAGGTCGCATTGGGTTTACTGACCATTGAAGTAAAAGTTAATAACCCAACCCCCGATGATTCTCTATATAGTGATCTTTGAATTATCACTCCTTCCTGCCATCTGCGACAATCAATTAGTAGATTCAACATTATATATGGGCCGGGCAGAAAAAACATTTGTTTCACTAACGACTCTTTCAGCTAGCCCACTCCTCTTCTCCAAAAGAATGAATATAACATAAAACGGCTAATAAAAACACGCGTGGAGGAGGCGTTTTGAAAGAGCAAAACTTAATTTATTTTTATTTTATTGTCATTTTATTTTAGATATCATTGTCCCAATTTCCGGATTATCTACGTAGAACCCAATCCGGATTCTTCCATGTATGGTAATTTACTGCACTGCTCTTCCAGAGGAACAAATCACAGCGGGAGTGGGTTGGCAGGAGGGCCGGGGGGATGCGAGGCGACAGGGGCGGAGACGGACGAAGCCAAGTGTCTGGAAGAGAATGTGACGAGGGCAACCGGATGAGAGGAACAGGTTCTCCCGATAAATCATACAGAATCCGGGGTTCTCAAAGTCTGTTGGAACAGCTGAAGGGCCAGATTAGGAAAACAAATTGACCTTGAGGGCCGCGCCTAGATGGAAAAAAAGCAGGCGGGAATACGGTCGTTAGCATCCAGTGCGCTGAAAAAAACACTTTGTGAACAAGTCGAGCACGAGAAATTGAGGGTTGATCCTTTATCAACGTTAATGTACAGTCTGCATTAAAACTAACAAACTGTACAGGATTTAATTAAACGCAAGAGAGAGTCGACTTTGCTCTTTATATTATTTATGTTTTTGTTGAAGAATAACTATTGACTCATATAATAAATAATAATAATAAATAATAATAATAATAATAATGAATAATAAAAAAGTTTGTATTTGTTTTTAAAGTTACAGTTCTATTCAGTTGCGGCCGCTAAGAATGTTTCTGACGGGCCAGTCGATTGGCCCGCGGCCGCACTTTGAGAACCAATGATCTACATAGTTTGTTGTGCTGTGATATCTTGTCAGGACGCTCTATTTTGGAGTCATTAATAAGAAATTAAGACCAGAAAAGTAATATAATGGGAGATCTTTACATATTGTTTGCATTGCAAGTCAATGTATAATATTTAATTATATAATTATAAGTTTAATGACAATTTATCCAAGGAAAAAAAATTGAGGTTGAAATCTCGACTGGGGGCCGCTAGGGTGAGGACTGTTGACGCAAAATGTAGAAAAACAGCCTGCCACACACCACAGTGCTTTGCCACACCACAGTGTTTGGCCTCTGGGGCGGCGCGTTGGCATGCTTTGGTAGGATTTTGGCTGGGGATCCCCCCCCCCACCCCCACACACCTCTTTATGGTGGTTGGGCGGGGGGGGGGTGTGTGTGTAGTGTGTGGTCGATGGCTTGGATGAAGCAGCCTCACCCTGCTTCCAGTCAGGCTGATTGGACAGAGCACACAACCTGTGGTGAATCACACTAATTCAAGGCCACACAAGATAAAAACCAGCCGCACACACACTTACACACCCCCCCCCATACAAACCACACCACACACCACAACACACACACACCACACACACACACACACACACACACACCACACACACACCACACACATACACCACACACAACACAAACACACACACACAACAGCCACTGGGCAAGAGCTCCTTTACGTCTTTGTCAACTCCCTGCTCGCCTTGTATCGTCTTGCCAAACTTCTCAAATATTAAGGTGTTAATTCACGGTGTAAAATGTGTATTTTGGGATAATGTTTTGTATGATTAACGAGTTGAAACGTTCATTCACGTTCGAGTACAAAATGTGCTGGAGCTCTGAATGCCATGTATAAAACGAGGCTTTCAAAACTTTGTAAGTGTACAGATTGTTTAATAAAAAAAATAATATTTTAATACACCAATACCAATCAGTAGATCACCCGTCGACGCCATTTTGTTTTTTAGACTCGATCGGTAGATTGACGAAGATACAGATTGTGACATCCGTCAGCAGCATGTTAAGACACTTATTATACTACCGAAGAAGTTTTAGGGGTTACTTCTAGGCTTTTTAAGTGGGTTTTAAATAGCGATTTAGTTTTTACCATAACCACTGCCCCTTCGTGTCCAAGTTTATAGCGGTTTTGATTGAATCGGCTAAAAACAGCCAACTGAAGAAAGCGTCTATATGCGGTTTTTTTTGTGCTCCAAAATGAACGTTTCAACTTCGTTCTCATACAAATCATATCCCCAAATCCATTTACACTGGAATTACCAAGGGCTTTACAATAGCTTGGTGTCTGAGGAGCCCCAGCAAAGCAGTAGTTGTTTTGTAAATTTGTTGTAGTTGAGGTTGAAGTTGTGTGTAATGCCTGGTAGTTGAGGTAGTATTTGTATGTCATATGTGGTAGTTGAGGTAGTACTTGTGTGTTTAATAATGCTGAGGAATACATTGTCTGGTGGCTTGGTTGAGGCCCCTGGTTAGAGCCAGCTCTGTGCTCAGCGCTCTTGTTGCAGAGTCTCTTCCTTGTATATCTTATGATGAGCTTGGGAGGCTTCTCCAGGGTTTCTATTTGGTAATACCAGTGTAGGACGATTACCACTGTAAACGCTGTTTTGGTTTTTACAGGTCAGAGTGACTGTGGATCCTGGAGTAAAGGACACTACTGGTGTCTGGTCACAGTTCACCTGACTGCTGGTTCCGTGTAGAAAACAAACAAACCAAACATTGAGTTATCCAATAGAAAACACAAGCAAACAGAGAAGGGTGGTCCACATTTTGACTGAGTGGAATGAACCAACCTGTTAAGGATCCACAGACCACCGTCCAGAAAAGGAGGGTGAGGTGATTCATGGTTGCCACGGTTTCTGGGGTGTTGAGCAACGGTTCCGAGTCCTGCAGTTTTGAACTCAGGTTTTTAAACTCTTAGAACTCCAGTTCCAGCTGAGCATGCAAAGCTTCCTCTGTATGGAAATGAACCTGTTTCCACTCATCAGACTGGGGGTGAGAGTGACTGCAGACATTCTGGGAGGACCGCGTGTGTTCCTCTTCTACATTTCAAACCACTTTTTGGAATACAAATTCAGATTTACTGGAAACTGTTGGAATTTAAAATGTTTAAGATTTTTGGTGATAAGTTGATATTGGTTTGTATTAATTCCTTTTAACTTTCTAATTTGTTTGAAAAAAATTGTCGTCACATTATTATTACCTGAAACCAGAACATTGTTCTGTTTAAAATAAATGCATGATTATAACATTGCCTTGAAGGTTTTTTATTAAGTGTGGCAACCCGGCACGGCGAGCGAGCCACCTCCTCCGAAACAGCACACCAATTCAAGGAGAACCGCCAAAAAGGCATGTTTATTTCAAAGCAAACATAAAGTCTCTCAAAATGCAAATAACAGAAAACCTGTGAGGAATCCACGGTCCCCTCCGTCGTGGGTGGAATCCCGTCACCCACGAGGACCGGTCTCTCTGTCCACGATCCACATTGGCTGGGAGAGCCCCGAATCGAGTGGAGAAGCAGGGCTATTAGGCCCCGCTTCTCCACTTGTTCCACAGGTGTTCTCCGTCTGCTTAATTGGCCTGGGCCGGGTTGCCACACTCCTCCACCCTTCGCTGAAGCCTCGGGTGGCCTTTCGGAGGAGCGGCGGTCCAGCGCACAGTATGGCTGCTTCTGCTGCCGCGTGCCTCGTCTACCGTGGCCTTGTCTCCCGTCACACCTCGTCTCCCGCGGCCTCGTCTCCCGTTACGCCTCGTCTCCCGTCGCGCCTCTCTTGCTGCGTCGCTCGGCTGCGTCGTCCTCTGGCAGCTGCTCGTCTTGGCTGCGTCGTCTCTGCTGCGTCGTCTCTGGCTGCGTCGTCTCTGGCTGCGTCGTCTCTGGCTGCGTCGTCTCTGGCTGCGTCGTCTCTGGCTGCGTCGTCTCTGGCTGCGTCGTCTCTGCTGCGTCGTCTCTGGCTGCGTCGTCTCCTGGCTGCGTCGTCTTCTGGCTGCGTCGTCTCCGCTGCGTCGTCTCCCGGCTGCGTCGTTCCGGCTGCGTCGTCTCCGGCTGCGTCGTTCTCCGGCTGCGTCGTCTCCGGCTGCGTCGTCTCCGGCTGCGTCGTCTCCGCTGCGTCGTCCTCCGGCTGCGTCGTCTCCGGCTGCGTCGTCTCCGGCTGCGTCGTCTCCGCTGCGTCGTCTCCGGCTGCGTCGTGTCTCCGGCTGCGCGTCCCTGGCTGCGTCGTCTCGGTTTTGGGGGTTGCTTGAGGTGGGTGTTGTCTTGCCCCAAAAATGGCCGTAGCTCGGTCGAGTTGCCCCTACCACAATTTCACACCGCACCTGGGTCTGAGGAGGTAAAAGTGCCTGAACTTTGGCATCTCGTCAGCGCAGATGTGTTTCAAAACCACCATCCATCAGACAACCTTCAGGGCATCGCCGGGGTGAAGAACCTCAGCGATGACATTATCGTCTACGATGTGACACAGGCTGATCACGACAAGAGCCTGACAGCTGTGTTCCAGAGACTGAAAGAACGCAGCCTCACATTGAACCGGAAGAAGTGTGAGTTCAACAAGACTCGATTAGAGTTCTTCGGGTTCATATTCTCCAACGGTGGCGTCTCAGCTGATCCGAAAAAGGTTGACGGCATGAGCTAAGCCGAGAAGCCCAAGGATGCAGCAGAGGTAACAAGCCTCTTGGGCATGGCAAAGTACTGCTCATGCTTCATCCCGGACTTTGCTACAGTCAGAGAGCCCCTGAGAAACTCACGAGGAAGAACACTCCCTGGCTGTGGGGTGCGGAACAGGACGCAACGCTGAGCACGCTGAAAGAGAGTCTCAGCAGCGAGGCCGCGATGGCGTACTTCGACCCAAATAGAGAAACAGAGCTCATCGTCGACACTAGGGGGATACTGTTGCAAAAGGACAAAGAAAAGAAACACACCATTGCATATGCAAGACGAGCGCTCAGCGATGTGGAGAGGCGTTACTCTCAAACAGAGCGTGAGGCGCTCGCAATCGTATGGAGCTGCACACATTTTCATCTCTACATCTACGGCAAAGAGTTCACAATGGTGATGGATCATAACTCATCTGGAACAACCCGAGGTCCAAGCGCCTGCCAGCATCGAGCGATGGAGACTTCGTCTGCAGCCATACCAACCTCCAAGGTAGAATACAGAAAAGGGGGCTTACAACCCGGTGGAGACTACTATGTCCCGTCACCCAATCCAAGCACAGGCACCTACCATAAACACCCGCGCAACAAAGGTAGCTGAAGAATACGTGAGCATCATTGTGCAGAACAACACACCAAAAGTGATAACTCTGGATGAAATCAAGTGTGAGACACTCAAAGATGCTACACTACAAAAGGTCAGTGCTCTCATACGCGGTAACACCTGGCACACAATAACAAAGGACACTGTGCTGAGACAACATGAACATGTGAAAAGCGAGCTCACAGTGCCACATGAAAATGACATACTGAAGGGTTCCAGGATCTCAATTCCCTCCTCACTCGAGCACAGGGTACCTCCAGCTCGCACATGAGGCACATCAGGGAATCACAAAAACAAAGGGCCCTCCTGAGAGAGAAGGTGTTGTCACGTTCCATGTTCCAGGAACTGGACAAAAGGTGGAGAGCAACTGAGGTTTTACAATTTTAACAAAAAGAATTTAATTAATGAACTTAAAAGACAACTCAAACCAAGACAAAAACAAACCAACAAAACAAAGAAACACAAAGAAACAAAAGAGCAGTCCACAGGTGGAGCAGGGCTTCACACCCAGCCGGAGTCTAGAGGGAGAATGAATGTTCCAGTGCTGAGCCTTTTGCTCCGGCCAGGCCACACCCCACCAGGTGCCATTCATCAGCCTGATGAACTGGCTGATGAGCTGAACTGGCTGATGAGCTGCTGCAGGAACTCCTCCAGCCATCACACCCCCCGGCCAAGACAGAGGTACCACTCTGACCTCCGACCCTGGCAAGACACAATACCAGAGAAAAAAAAACACAACTTCCAATCCAATATACTCTACCTACATCTAGGCAAATCTATAACCCAACTCGACTGCCAGATCATAGTCCAGGTAAGCACCTTAATAAATAACATGCAATGCAGAACCCCTCCCTCCTCCCCATTACCTCACCAACACCCCCAAACCCAATGACTCCGCAACTGTGGATCCAGAAGAAGCATCTTTAAGAGCACATACGGATGGGAGGCCCCGCCTGGATAGAAGCAGAGAGAAAAGTACACAGCACAACATATTATGACAAAGGAGCACGCGATAAAGTATCCGCCACCAGATTATCCCTGCCCTTAATGTGACGGATATCCAATGATGAGGGCTGCAAAAACAAGGCCCACCGCATCAACCTCTGATTCGGATTGTGCAATGAACGCAGAAAGGTTAATGGATTGTGGTCAGTATAAACAATCAACGAAGAACCTGACCCAATATAGACATCAAAATGTTGGAGGGCCATGACCAATGCGAGGGCTTCTTTTTCGATGACTGAATAGTTACGCTGGTAACTTTTAAACTTCTTAGAGAAGTAACTAACAGGTTCTCTTCAACCCCCCTCTCCTCCACCTGTAGCAACACAGCCCAGCCTCCAGCATCACTTGCATCCACCTGCAACTTGAAGGAGCGATTCCAACCTAGGAGCAGCAAGCACTGGGAGCTGATTGACAACAGGTCCTTCAATTGATTATAATGCCTGTTGACAGATGGGAGACCAAACATATTTAACATCACCTTTTAACAAGTCAGTTAGAGGAGCACCCCAGCAGAAGCAAATTTGGACAAAAATCCCTGTAATAACCAGCCATTCCCAGAAACGTAACAATTCCCTCTTTGTCGTTGGAACAGGGAAGTCTCGGATCGCCCTGACCTTTCCCTCAATGGTAGCGCACTTCTCCTTGGCCCACCACCTTCCCCAAAGTAGGTCACGGTGGCCTTGGCAAATTCACATTTTTGCCAGAATTGACCGTTAGCTGTGCCCAAAGTAGCCTGTCAAACAAAGCCTTCACCTGCTCCAAATGTTTCTCCCATGTATCACAACCAGCAGCCAACCTTCAGCAAGGGCTAGATATTATACATAGACATGATTCTACTAAATATCAGTTACCTGACTATTCCCGATTATTTAATGCGGCCCGAATGATGACCTACCAGTCTCTATACCTCCAAACAAGCTACCTGAGGCCCTCTACCTGAGGCCCTCTACCTGGAGGCCTCTACTGAGGCCCTCTACCTGAGGCCCTCTACCTGAGGCCCTCTAGTGTGCCCTCTAACCTGAGAGCCCTCTACCTGAGGCCCTCTACCTGAGGCCCTCTACCTGAGGCCCTCTAGTGGCCCTCTACCTGAGGCCCTCTACCTGAGGCCCTCTACCTGAGGCCCTCTACCTGAGGCCCTCTAGTGGCCCTCTACCTGAGGCCCTCTAGTGGCCCTCTACCTGAGGCCCTCTAGTGGCCCTCTACCTGAGGCCCTCTAGTGGCCCTCTACCTGAGGCCCTCTACCTGAACCCAACCTAACAGTCTAGATAAACAATACAAAATGTGGCGCTCCCACTGGGTCCCCCCTACTAACTGCCTAAACCAAAAACCTACTTACACTCAGCCCTAGTCTTCCAGTGGCATTGCTGAGTTCGCCAAGGGCCCTCCCCAGGATACACCCAAAAACAGTAAAGGCAAAAAAAAAACTGCAGCAGAGCCTCTATTAGGGACTGCTGCTACGCCTAACAGAGGGGAACACCAGTGAAAAAATTTGCCACACTTACTTTATCTCCAAACTCTGTACTTACCAACTCAGTATACATCTCCACCAACCTGCATCAGCAGACCAACAATTCCTACCCAAAACACTGGCTTTAGACGAGCCCCCATTTCGTCACGCTCCATGTTCCAGGAACTGGACAAAAGGTGGAGAGACAACTGAGTTTTGCAATTTTAACAAAAAAAAATTATTAATGAACTTAAAGACACACTCAAACCAAGACCAAACACAAAGAAACAAAGAAAAACAAAAGAGTCCACAGGTGGAGCAGGTGCTTCCACACCAGCCGGAGTCTAGAGGGAGAATGAATGTTCCAGTTGCTGAGCCTTTTGCTCCGGCCAGGCCACACCCCACCAGGTGCCATTCATCAGCCTGATGAACTGGCTGATGAGCTGAACTGGCTGATGAGCTGCTGCAGGAACTCCTCCAGCCATCACAGTGTGGTTTCCAAACATCGACCGACATGCTGAGGCGATGGTAAGAAACTGTTTGGCATGTCAAGCCACTACACCAGAAACACACAGCGTACCTCTGCGGATGACAGACCTCCCCGACACAGTTTGGCAAGACGTCAGTGCAGACTTCTACGGCCCACTGCCAACAGGTGAACACTTGCTAGTCATCGTTTATGAGTATTCCCGATACCCTGTGGTGGAAGTCATGCACTCAACCTCTGCGAACTCTGTTATCCCTGTCATGGACAAGATCTTCTCGATGCTTGGTATCCCCAGAATGGTGAAGACAGACAACGGCCCCCCCTTCAACGGTGAGCAGTTCGGCAGGTTTGCGGCCTACATGGGGTTTCACCATCGAAAGATCACACCACTATGGCCCCAGGCAAACGCCACTGCAGAGAGGTTTATGAGAACACTTGGAAAGTGCCTCCCAGTCGCCCACATGAAGAACATCCCCTGGAAGCAGCATCTCTACACGTTGCTGCGTGAGTACCGTTAGCGCCACCACACATCACAACAGCAACATCACCCGCTGAGGTGCTGCTCAAACGTAGGATACACACAAACATGCCTTCAGTGAGCACACCCATCGGACTGGACAAGGGTTTTTGCAGGAGAGACCGCAAGGCAGGCACGCGGGAAGATGTTTTAAGTAGGGGGGGCTGCCAACTGAATGAATGAATGAGTGACGTCATCGTATCTTTTTCTGCTACTGTACCCTAGCGCATCGCGCACTAGGCCTACTAGGCTGCTTACTGGCTCCCAAAAGCTACACGCAAATAAAACATACCGTACATAAATTCTTAGATGAAATGCATATTTTATTACATTTTTTGTCTATATGTAAAGTACAGTAATCAACTCATGACATGACAGACACAAAATTAGTTTTAACGCAGTGACACTGCGACTGTCCGTGGTGCTGAACCGAACCTCACAAAAGGCCTCAACAAAATGAGATACATTGAAACGCTATAAGCGCTGTCCTTGGTGCTCAGGCTGAGCAAGAAAAAACAACGGCCCTAAAATAACATCAGCAGAAAAAGGAAGCGGCCAGCAGAAAAAACATTTTAAAAAAAAACAACCAGCGGCAAGTGGTAACCAGAAAAACAGCGGCGATCCCCACGGCCAAGCAACTTTGCATATCTGAAATTAAGAAATAAAAACAAGACAGCTGTTAGCACCTAACGTTGTTGCTGCTGCAGCTATTACTGTTATCCAAACTAAATTAATGGAAGCAAAGATTGTTTAACCTATGATTACGCATTTGTTGCCTTCTTTCCACAGCAAATACATTATTTACCCTAATCATGATGATTTCATGATCATTTTAGTTATGAAACTTTAGTAACCTCACATGATTTTCAAGGTGTGCGTACACACAAGCAGGATTTCACACATATAAAATGTGACTGGAATTACCAAACAAGCCGTAAATGCACAGTGAGAGTGGTATGAATAAAATCAGGTCTTACCTTGATTTACATGGCACCAAACGTGGCCTTGCGTTCTGGTGTGTTCCTGATGAAGCTCCTAACGAGAGAGGGCACATCCACTCTGTCCAGGATGTGGCTGTGTATGTGCATCACAGCCAGATGTGTCAACCTCTTCTGGCTCATGGTACTTTGCATCCAGGTCTTCAGTCGTCTGAGGGAGGAGAACGATCTCTCAGATGGAGCAGGCTAAGGCCAAAGCCAAAATGAAGGTTTATTCGGACACTCACCGACACGCTGCACCTTACACTCTCCAACCTGGTGACGCCATGTTGTGCTCTCAACCCCGGCGAAATAAACTTATAACAGCTTACAATCCCAAGCCGTACAGAGTGACCACCGTCAAGGGCTCTATGGTCACAGGCTGAGCGGAATGGACCCAGAGTGATAAGAAACTCATCCTTCTTCAAAAAGCTCAACCCTGGCCTGCTTGACACGTCGCCAGCAGAAGAAGAGGATGAAGAAATCAGCACAGCTGCAGACACAGTCCCAGTGTTGGAAAGGTACCCTTCTAGGCACCGACAGCCTTCACAGTACCTTAGCGGCTTTGATACAGCCTGAGAAAAAACAGGCAACAGGGACAGAAAAAAAAGGACTGAAATGGGCTGATGTTGCTAGAGTTTGAAAAGAGTGCTCAGCGAAAAGGGACTTTATCTGTAGACAAGTTTGTCTGTTCGGAATCTGAAAATGCTTATAAAGGCGATTATATGTTCCATGTTTGAAATGGCATTTGAGAAAGCACTTAATTGATTTATTACGCTGAAGCAGTATAATTGTTTACTTGATAGTGTTTATTGTTGTTTGCAGACCAATTGGATGTTTAGTTATTGATTATTCAAAGTAACCAGAATTGGAAGTAACAGACAAGCTTGAGTTCAAGTCAAGCAGTATAATTGTTTACTTCATAGTGTAAATTGTTGTTTGCAGACCAAGTGGATGTTTTGTTATTAATCATTAAATGTAACCAGAATTGGAAGTAACAGACAACCTTGAGTTCAAGTAAAAAAAGAAAGAAAGAAGTGATGTAATATTCAGATCACGCCAGTAGACTGAATCAGTGTTAATGATGACCATAAGCTTGCATGTACTGATTACATCATTACGTTACTATAAGCGCAAACCGGATGTGATGTGTTTGGCGCGGGTGGTTGGTATGTTCCCCAGCAATGAAGCAACATAGTGCGAAGCTCCGCTTGACCCTTTATAAACCGATGCACATACATATCACAATTATGAAGGCCTTGTGGTTGGTTGTGGTCTTAGTGAAGCAGCCTAGCCTAACCCTAACCCTAACCCTAACCACCATATATTACATACAACTACTACCTCAACTACCATGTATTACATACAACTACTATCTCATCTACCATGTATTACATAAAACTACTACCTCAACTACCATATATTACATACAACTACGACCTCAACTACCATGTATTACATAAAACTACTACCCCAACTACCATGTATTACATACAACCACTACCTCAACTTCTATGTATTGCATACAACTACTACCTCAACTACCATGTATTACGTACACCTACTACCTCGACTACAACATAAAAATACTACCTCAACAACTACATTGCTTTAAATACCACAATCAATTCTACTACTTCCTGCACTACAATATATTGCATACACCTATCACCTAATATACAACCTATTACATATTACTTCAACTACCTAGCTTACATAACTAATGCCTCAGATTCACCTTACTTACATACAATTACTCAAGACTTAAAACGTGTGGTTTCTTCTGTGTTATCACTGCTTTATAGACCTACAGAGTGGTAGGTTAGGTGGTCACATGTGCAGACACTAGAAATTCACCTTATTGAACCTCACCTTTTATACAGTCTAGTTACTCATTAGACTGAATTCTTGTTACAATGAATACTCATCAAATAAATAAAGGATCACTTGAGATGAGTGGCTTGATGTGAATATTAATTTTAAACAGTTGGAAAAAATTGATATAAACTTTTCATGAACAATCTCTGTTTCAAACTATGAATACGGTCAGAACCGTAGGATTTTCTTTTTGCATAAACATTTATTAATTTCACATTTGAATTTGTTTTTTGGGTACACCATTTAGAAGAACATGAAGCGTTTCTAAATATATTCATTAGCAAGATTTACATTTTTCTTTCAAAAGTGATGAACTCACTCAACCTCATCTCTCTCACTTTCATGTCTCTCAAAGTAGATACTCGTCCGCCCACAGGCTCGCTGTTTTGCATGACTTTGGAGTAACTCTGAGGGCAAAGAGTTAAATATGCTCGCTGCCAGCTGTCACAAACACACCCAGGGCAAGATGAGGTCGTCCACAGCCTTGCTAGCAGTGTTGGCGTTTCTTACTCATGGTGAGAGTTATGGCTCTGTCATTCTGCTCATATTCTTATGACTTCACTCGGATCCCTCCTGCTAGATTGGGCTCTATTCTGTGTTGATCCTGCTGTATTTCCTCCCCTCTCTGCTCCTGATGTGCTCTAGGCTAACGTTACACTGAACATCGTCTTAAGTCGGTTCAAAAGGCTCATCCTCCACTTCTTATTTCAGAGTCGTCTGCCAGTTCATATCTGACACAACCTGACAAATCCAAGACTGTCAGTCTGGAGGGGACTGTGTCCATCAGTGCCACGGGGAGCTCAGATATTGGTGCTGACCTAAGCTGGTACATCCAGAAACCTGGAGAAGCTCCAAAACTGCTGATATACAGTGCAGTCACCCTCTTTTCAGGGACCCCAGCTCGGTTCAGCGGCAGTAGATCTGGGACTAGCTACACTCTCACCATCTCTGGCGTCCAGAGGGAGGATCTAGCAGTTTATTTCTGTCTGGGTGACCACGGTAGCAATGTGTTCACACAGTGATTGAGAGTCTTACAAAAACCTCCCTCAGTCACACTG
>OLKM01006056.1:10000-15219 GCA_900291075.1 Melanogrammus aeglefinus | reverse complement strand
CTTGTAGAGTGAAATACTAAGAATAGCAGAAATAGGAAGAACCTCTATTTCTTATGCATCAAAGAAGCCTACGAAACGTGTAAATAATGTTAAAAGCACGTGATCTAACAAATAAAAAAATGAGCAAAATTAGTCATCTTTTGGGTAAAACAATCACACACAGTTTTATGGCCTCAAAAACAAAAGCATGGCCTACAGAAAAACAAACCATACAAAGTTCCGGCTAAAAGACCATACTTCCATCAACCACGGCCCGAATCCACAATTTACGCGCCATCAGCGCAATAATCCCAATCAAGTGCGTTTACACAAATTACCAAATAATAAATGGCTACCTCTCGTTCGGTACGATCAGCGATAAAACTGGAGAAACGAGTCACTGTGATCAAATCGTTGGACACCCAACCCGCAACACTGTGAAGACGTGGTCGTCCTTGTGTAAAGAATTTAGCCTATAATGTGAAGAAAGCAAATCAAAAAATAAAACACAGCTCGTATCTATAAGCTTAGTAATCATTATCATAACACTTATTCCAATTCAAACCCTGCCCGCTTCCGATATTTAGGTAGTTTGGACTTTGCTAACACGGCCCTTTCATCCATGCGCACCCGAAGTTGGCGGTGGATGGATATACGCAGCTTCGAAGTGGAGGCTCAGCTTCCCCCCGCAACCCCTCCCACGTTCACGTATCCCCCACCGGGTGCCGCAGAGACGAATGCCAGCAGAACGGAAACATGCGTTCGGGCAGTCGGAACTTGCTAAGAACGGAACATGCAGACCTTTATGAAACAAGTAATAGAAGAAAAATCATTTAAGATCTTGTCGAACCTAAACGAAGTCAACCTCAAGCCGTGCAGTACTTAATAAGGACTACTAAGCTAATTAAACAATCTCAACAACAAATCATCCACGCTCGAATAATAGATAAAATCCAAATGAAACCACACCATAATAAACCAGGTCATAATAAAACAAGCATTCGTCGTGTTTCAAACAAATCACATTTAATGATATGGCGACTAAGCCATCCTCGTATTGTGACACATTATAGACGTCCTTAAGAACCCTTCCAAGTCATTATCAGCCAGGAGACGTGCAGCTTCCTCGTGGGGCCTTCTCACTCCGCCTGAGCTCACTCTGCCACCGCACTAAAGAGAAGGTCAACACGCGGTGGAAGGACTCCCGTGGGCACTCCAGTGGCAATGGGGCATTCTTCCAGGAATCCAGGTTGATCTGTTGATAATCAAGGCTTTGCTAAGAATCGAATTAAAAGTCCACTACTTGTGATAAGTCACCAATTCAACTCTCCATTGTTAAACCGGAAATCAAGTGGCTTCCAATCGAGGGATAGGGCCTATATACGGAGTGATACTCTCACAGGAAAAGATATTTGGAGAGCGAGTTGGGGAAGTTTTATATGATGTCTCCCAGCTAGTTTCATTGTTAAAGTGTAAATAGCAACCAGCAGGGAGTACTCACCCGAAGGCAATATCCCGAAATTATTAAAGGCATATGTAACCCCTGATATCAGCTCCGAATAAAACACGCACATTTAAAAAAAGAACAAAAAGATAAATGCGCCTACCCATCCAGTAGATAACCTCTCCTCGGACCGGGCACTTCAATAAACTACTGCCCATCAAGCACACGAACACACACACACACAATCCACACACACACACACACCACACAACAACACACACACACCAGCACACACACACACCACGCACGCACCACAACACGCACCCACACACACACACCCACAACCCAACCCCACAACACAGCGAAACACACACACACACGCACGCACCACGCACAGCACACACATCACACACACACACCACACACACACACACACACCACACACAGACACACAACAAACACGGAATCGGACGTCAACCAAACCAATTGAACGCTTCCGTCTTATTATAAAACCATGCATCAAGTATATTGAAGTGATTTATATTTCGTTTTTTCATGAATTTTATGAATGTAGGCCTTATTACTTAATAACCCTTAACAAGGGACAATACATTGAAATATATGAATATAACAGGACGTTATTTGGAATACACTTTTTATTTCATGAAATATTAACAATTTTGTGAAGATATTTATTGGTATAAAACATTTGTACACCTATTTAAATTGGCCATACCTATGAGATAATGAGTGACGATTGTTATACATGACAAAAAGTGTATAACTTGTCTACTATTTCCACACAAATGCGAACTGAAGCAGAAGATGACAGGAAAATGCATTCCTTAAGACACAATAATCGTCGTCATTTTGAAATGTCGTCAAATCGGTTAATGATATATTGTTATCCTTCAGCGTTACTGTTTCCTATATAGTTACTCCAAAGCTTCTCCACATGTTGAATTATCTACAGACAAGGATAACAAAGATTTATTCAAAATACTTGCACATTTGAATAAAACTGATGCCCTTATTCTCTGTCCCTACTCCAGCACGTCTCTTTGCGGCCACATCCTTCAATATAGAGCGGCTCCCACGTTATAACCTGTGTGTTCTGGTACAAAGAACACACATCCCAACACACAGACATTCAGTGCCCTCACTGCGAACCAACAGGACTCAACACAACAAACCATTTCTCTCTTGCACTTCATGTTCATGACTGTAGCCTATGAGAGGACATCTGCTTTTTCTCTCGGCCGCGACGCGGGACGGACGCTCTGAGGCGCTGGGTGACGTTAGAGCACGTGACAGCGAACAGGCAGGGCTGGCCCGACGCCCTGCTGCGCTCAGTTCTCTCCCCTGATGGACGCCCTCTGGATGACACGCTTCTGAACTGCTGCGAGAGAGGTCAAGGGCGGAAACGGAGACGCAAAGGTCAGTGCCTGTGACGTTAATAAGTGAAAGGGTTTCATCTTCAAAACCTTTATCCACCGGAGGGAATTGATCTCGACGCAGTGTCCAGCATTAACGCTCAGGGATAAAAAAAAAAGAAGTAAAATACACAACACCAAGAATAAGTGAAATGTAGTAGAAAAAAAGAAGAAGAAATTATAAATACAGTGTATATGTTTTTTCTGTTGCGCTTCTTCCTGTGGTCAATATTACCAATTATTCACGCCAACAGGAGTAGAAGATGATTGGTGACCCTGATTAGGCCTATCTTCCTCCAGAGATACCGTTGCCATGATACACGTAAGAAAACACAACAACACACAACAGTGTTTGTACATTTCCATAATTAGCCGTCGCGCTGGACCCCTCCGTCGGTGCCGGGTGTTGGCTGTTGTGTGACCTCGACGGTTCCTGGCTGCGGCCCCCCCTGCCTGCCCAGAGTGTCTCTCTCCCATCCAGCAGTCGGGAGTGACATGTGTTCACAGCACACAGGAGAAAAACAGACTGCAGCGGTTAAGAGACCTTATACGGCCACTCCGTGTTTGTTGTATTTATCTTACTAAAAGTAATCAGTCAAACGTGAAACGGAAGAGATATCTCGAGGTGCGAATTTGGTGCGCAGGCCGTGCTAAATTGATAGATTATAGTTTGCAAAAGTCCGAACCCAGGTGGTGGGTTCCATCCTGACTTGGCATTCTACATTATCACTGAATGTTGCTTTGGAAAAAGGGTATGGTATAACTATGTATCATTCTCTGGCACGTGTGTGTATGTGTGTATGCGCTGTGTGTTTGTGTGCACAGCAGAATATACACATCAGTTCTACACTGTTTACGGATAAGCCCATTAAAGCATGTGCAGTGTGTCTATATAGTGTTTAAAGTGTGTCTCTATAGTGTGTATAGTGTGTCTATATAGTGTGTACAGTGCGTCTATATAGTGTGTACAGTGTGTCTATATAATGTGTATAGTGTGTAAAGTGTGTCTATCGTGCATACAGTGTGTCTATATAGTGTGTACAGTGTGTCTATATAGTTTAGATACAGGTTGTGTCTTATATAAATGTGTACAGCTGTGTGTCTATAGTGTTATAGTGTGTCTATTACACGTTGTACATGTGCTCTATAGTGTATATATTGTCCTATACAGTACAGTGTGTCTATACAGTGTGTACAGTGTGTTCCTAATTAGTGTGTAACATGCTGTTTCTATAGCGTACTATACCTATTTTCTATACTCAGTGTTACAGTGTGTCTCTAGTGTATATATTGTGTGTCTATACTAGTACAGTGTGTCTATACTAGTGTATACAGTGTGTCTAAATAGTGTGTACCAGTGTGTCTATAGCGTATATAGTGTGTGGTCTATACAAGTGTGTACAGTGGTGTCTATACAGTGTGTTACAGTGTGTCTATAAAGTGTGTACAGTGTTCTATATAGTGTATATAGTGTGTTATCTAACATGTGTACAGTGTGTCTATACAGTGTGTACAGTTGTCTATAGCTGTGCTACGTGTGTCTAAGCGTTATAGTGTGTGTCATACGTTGTGACAGTGTGTCATACACAGTGTTACAGTGTGTCTATACAGTGTGTACAGTTGTGCTCGTATATAGTGTGATATAGTGTGTCTAACAGTTTGTACCATTGTGTCTATTAGTGTAATAGTGTGTCTATAGTGTTACAGTGTGTTCTATAAGTGTGCACGTGTGTCTATACAGTTTGCATGTTGTCTATACATGTTGATACAGCTGTGTCTATAGTTGTATATATTGTGTCTATACAGTGTTGTGCAGTGTGTCTATTATATATGGTGTCTATAGTGTGTACGATATATGTCTTACATGTGTCATGTGATGTGTGTACAGTTGTGTCTATACAGTGTTCTATACATGTGTGCACATGTGTCTATACAGTAGTGCCACAGTGCTGTGATATACAGTGTGTACAGTGTGTCTATACAGTGTGTACAGTGTGTCTATACAGTGTGCACAGTGTGTCTGGTTGGCTACAGGACACCCACCTCCTGGAGACGGCCATGTTGGTGAGGGAGGCGTCATACATGTCTCTCAGGTGTCTCTGGTGCATTGCCGCCTTCTGCTCTTCTTCGGGATGTCCGGAAACTCAGCTTTAACGAGCCCCAGCGACGTTAGGCGCATGACCCAGTTACTTACCTTGGAAACCTTTTCGAAACCTGTCGTGTGTGGTAAATGTTCGGCGACCCACCACTTCAAACCACCTTGCTCTCCAGGTTCACCACGAAGCCAGGCTTGCAGCGTCGCAAACCGTGGCATTCTTCATCTAGTGGTGACACATCAACAACACATCCCTCAATCAGTAATC
>OLKM01006056.1:0-5000 GCA_900291075.1 Melanogrammus aeglefinus | reverse complement strand
CTAGGCACACAGACCTCTATTTGACTGGCAGCCCATAAATCTCTCAAGAAGAAGAAGAGCAGATTGGTCCAAACACCGCAGTTCACATCTGCTCAGATTGCCGGCATGAAGCGACACCAACCGCCCAAGTGCTGACTCTCTTGTGTGGAGGACATCATTAACCCCCCCCTCCCCTGTGGATCATGTTTGTAGGCGTAGGGGGTTAGGGGGGGGGGGGGCCTGTGTGTACATATCATGGGGTCAGGCTGTGTTTGGTCCCATCGCCTGGGCCAGAACAAACAGCCTCCCTTGCACTCCACACAGGAGCTGACCCATGCTAGTGCTAAAGGCTTAGATATGGTTGGATGTCCACGCAGCGCAAGGGCGCCTCCTAACAATTGCAGCCTTGTGTCAAAGGCGACGCAGCAGCAAGGGCCGTGATCGGTCCGCTAATGTAAATGCTGACCTCGAGCAGAAGCACCTTCAGCAACAGACTCATCCTCCCCCGGTGTAACACAGAACACCAGAGGAAGTCTTTTCTTCCTGTGGCCATCAGACTGTTTAATGCATCTACCTCCGGCTGCAGAAGGGACCGTGGAGACACTATGCCCTGAGACCAATGTCACTTTATTTATTTATTTTATTATTTTTACCCAATTTATTTATTTATATATTTATTTATTTATTTATTTTTAACCCAATTTTATTCAATTAATCACTTTTAGTTAATTTTATGCTGCCAACAAGTTGCTGCATATATATTATCACTTTACACTTTTACCACATTCTATTACCACTTTACCATTATCCACTTTTATCCAATGGCTCCTTTTCACTTATTTAGTTTGTACTTATTTTATTTCAATCTATTTTATCTATTTTGAATCTAACCCTGTATTACTTTCCCACCTTTGTATTGTAACTGTTGCACAGTAATTTCCCTCGGGATAAATAATGCATCTTGAATCTTGAATCTTGAATCTAAACCCGACGCAGAACCAAAACAGGTTCACGTCTACGTCAAAGCGGCTCCGTGGCCATTGCGTTGCGTCAACGTCCAACCGTCGCTCTACGTTAAGTCTGCAGTAAAGACAAGAGCAAGCAAGCGGCTCAAGCTGAGTTCACTCCGTGAGTGTCCTCGCTGTCACCACGAGAGGCGCCCTGTTTTCCCTGGGCTCGTACCCCCTTTCCTCTTTTAATCGCTCAAAACAAGGACTTATTTGTTCTATGATTTGTTCATTTATTGCATTTTTAAAGTCACATTTTTTTGTTTTATTTTATTTTATTCACCTCTATGCAATCGATTCTTCATTCAAATTTTTCACACGTTTATTTTGTGTGGGATTGCATAAGAAACGAAAGAATTCCACTGCACTGTGTTGCATTTTATCAACAAACATGAGTCCTGAGTCTTGAATCCAGCTCCATTGACCCCCCCCCCCCGGGCAAAAGTGAGCTGTGTGTGTCGGTTATTCAACAGAAGCATTGCCTGTAGCACACTCTGTGACTAAATCCCTCCACCCTTTTCCAAAAGCAAAGGGTGCAGTTGTGCTTCAGTGCGCCGTTGACGTTAAAGGTATCTATACTGAAAACACTCAAACTATATCTACCTTAAACAACACCCTCTCTCGAACCATTTCCAGGGACAGGCTGCTCTTTGGCGTTGAGCTCATTATGGACCCATGCACTCGGTGAAAACTGAAAACATTGAGGAATGAAAAGCATGGATGAAACTTATCACGACCTGGGGAGGAGGGGTTGGTGCTCTGGTGTGCTCTCCCCCTCAGATCTGGGGGATCCAGGGGCCTTCCACTCTGCTACTGGGTCCTCAGGGATCACTATCAACATGAGATCATTAGGAGGTCAGAGACGTTTCTTTGAGGCCCCTCATCTCATCTCAGACGAGATCTATGGAGGGGCATTGACCAGATCAGTCGTTTTAAGACTAGTAAAGTTATTTACTTATGTACTCCCTTCAAAGGCCTTTTATCAGCCAAGAAACCCTTTCACCAAAGAAATTTTGTATGTTTTTTCTTTTGTAATGGGTTGGTGCAATGAATATAATTTTGTGACAAACATAGGCTTCTGCGTCACATTTTCATCAGATTTTGACATCTTTTGGACAGACGTACCAAACTTGTATATTCGTTTTCAGATTATATACTTCATTTTATTAAGGTGGTATTCTGATTGTACTTCATTTTTATTAAAGTTGGTATTCAGATTTGACCTCGTTTTTTAAAGTTGGTATTCAGATTGTACCTAATTTTATTAAGGTGGTATTTAGATTAATCTAATTTTTATATAACCAATATTAAAATTTTATAAACGTAAACACCTCCTGTACCCCTTCAAAGTACCGCTCGATGTACATGTACCCTCATCTCTGAGGAACCCTGCGTAGACTGGGGACCCCCACTCAAACTCTTCTTGCCTGATCTCCTGGAGAGGTGGTCCTGTATGCACTGAGGGCCCCGGTGGTAGTTGATGCGGCCCTCGAAGTCCTCCAGGTCCACCCGGGTCCTGAGAATCCCCCTCTTGCACCAGCTGGTTCTGCAGCTCCAGGATTCTGCAGTAACAGATACGTGTGTACAGCCATGTCATATGTGTCGATGAATAACCTGATGATTATAATCATTTTAATTAATACGGATAATGAATCAAATGAGTGTCAGGATAACCCAGGGCGCTGTATAGAGGAAACGTACAACACTAAAAACCCAGGTATAAAACTAAAAAGTACTAGTGTGTAATGACAACATGACGCATAGAATGGCTCAGAGGGACTTGGTAATTACATGCATACCACTAGGTTTACATTATAATTATTTTAATATATTTTTAATGTGTACGTGTTCAAACCAGAACTTTACAGGCAAATTTATATTCAACTTCATTTTATATTTTTAATATTTTTAATATTTGTATATATTTCTTACCCATATATTCATACTCTTATCGGGCAATCATGTTTTTACCTGTGAACAGGACACATGTTCTCCATTGCTCAGAAGCACCACGCTGTGATTAACTGTGCAGTGATTTAATAGATGAACCAAACTCTTGCACCGTGCCGGACCCACCAGGTAGAAGCTGGTCTTCGGCAGGGCCTCCAGGTACGAGGCGTCGTGCTGCAGGCGGGAGAACCCCAGCCGCTCCTTCTTCTACGGGAGGTCGAAGGGGGGAGAGAGAGAGATGGGGGGGGGGTGGTGAGGTAGGTTACAGGGCCAGGCAGGGTGGAGGGGTTTGGAGACACTACTGTCCTTTCAGGGCTGGGAAACCAGAACACAACACACACATACACACACACACACACACACACACACACACACACACCACACACACACACACACACACACACACACACACACACACACACACACACACACACACACACACACACACACACACATACACGCATTTGTGCACACACAAACAAAAACGCCAAAACACACACAGACACACACATACACACACAAAAACACCACACACACAAACACACATACACACACGAAAATATACAACAACACACACACGAACGCACACACAAAAACAAACACACACATGCATAAACACACACACATACACAAACACACACATACACAAACACGCACACATACAGCAAATGAGAAGTAAACAAGCAGAGCCACAGGAAGCCATTAAGGACAGCGAGGACCAATTAGAACCCAGCAGGTGTCCCCCCCCCCCATCATTCTTCTAAACGCAGCCTCCCAGTACGCTGTGAGGAAACAACAGCTTTCATTTGCTCAGCAGTTGGAAGGGTAAAGGAATTCCGACTGGAAGGCCCGTAAAAGTCCTCTATTGTGTTCTCTTTGTGTCCCGTCCGCTAAGTGCAAGTCATGAGGAGAGAGGAGGAGGAGGAGGAGGAGGAGAGGAGGAGGGAGGAGGAGGAGGAAGAGGAGGAGAGGAGGAGGAGGAGGAAGGAGGAAGGAGGAGGTGGGGGTCGGGTACCTCCTCCTGCAAGAAGCTAGTCTTTTATAGATGGTGGGGTGTGAGTGAAGGCTGGGGGGTTATAAGACAGATCTGTCTCCGTGTTATAGACCCCCTCTATCAAAGTGGAGCGGGGTGGCTCCTCTCTGAAGCTGATTGTTCTGTTCACACCCCGGACAGAACACAAGACGAGTCAAAATCAAAGTACTCACAATGGAGCCCTGTCTCTCAGCAGAAAGGCTCACAGAACACACACCATGGAGCTTGCTCTCGCTCTATCGCTCTCTCTCTCTCTCTCTCTCTCTCTCTCTCTCTCTCTCTCTCTCTCTCTCTCTCTCTCTCTCTCTTCTGTCTCTCTCTCTCTCTCTCTCTCTCTCTCTCTCTCTCTCTCTCTCTCTCTCTCTTCTCTCTCTCTCTCTCTCTCTCTCTCATCTCTCGTCTCTCTCTCTCTTCTCTCTCTCTTCTCTCTCTGAGAGAATCACCGAAGAAGCAGTCCGATTGTATATAGTCCTACTAGGCATGGAAGATTCTGCATTTAAAAACAAGCAGTGGCTGCTGTGTCCAAACAATCAGACGCTCTTTGTGTGTTTCCATCAAAGCTTGCAGACTAAACTCGCTCACCCTTATACCACACGTGGCTGTCAATGGGGAGTTGGCTCAAAGGATGAAGTGGTGAATTGCAGTTGTAATTTATTTACTGGTGCGGACGTCGCTGTGGAATCACCAAAGGATCTCAGGAAAGGTGACAGCTTTAGATTGACACGGTTGTGTACTTGAGCCCTAAGTACAGAGTAATATATGGATTCAATGTGTGTGGACCTGATTACCCATTGGATGTCTTTCACCAGTTTGGATCTGTGCTGTTCTGCTCGCTGCTGCATCTCAAGCCGCTGGGAGTGGACCTTCTTCTGGAGAAGGTCCATGTAACGCCGGTAGAGGGCGTCTCTGAGGCGACGCACTTCGCTGTAGCGACTCTAGATGGCGCTGAGCGGAACAAGAAAATAAACCTAAATCATGACATAAACCCTAGCAAAACAAAGTTAGTTTTGAACATGACCTAATATCAAGCG
>OLKM01006055.1:0-15220 GCA_900291075.1 Melanogrammus aeglefinus | reverse complement strand
GAGATGCTTTACTGTTAGTTGTTTTTACAATACCCGCCGTAAGAAATCAGCTAATGTGTGATGGGTGTCGGCGACTTTGATGAGACTTAAAAGTTCCATAAATACTGGTTTGAAAACTACAGCCGACAAACATGCAACTAACATTTTCATTTCTCTTCAGATGTGTGTTTATATGGACAAAAAAACTCCCTCTGCATTAGCTAATTTTTGCATGCACATAAGTGAACAGCTGAAAAATGGACAACTCCTTCCAATGTTCTGATTATCTTGTGTGGAATGCACTCTACTTTGATGTCACGATTAAAGGCATTCCATGTCTTAAATGTACAGGCGACATCTAGAAAATACGTACATGGATAACTTGTGTGTGCGTCCAAAATTGTGGGTGTTGAGTTTATAATGATCAAGTAATTTCAGGAACCTACGGGTTTGCACAGCAAACTGAACACCCTTTACACTGCCACCATTTCACTAGAGAAAAGACAAATGGAAAGTTTCAAGCTCCACACACACACACACACACACACACACACACACACACACACACACACACACACACACACACACACACACACACACACACACACACACACACACTCTAATCCAGAAATCAGGAAATCTTATCATATAGTTTTGTAATTGTCAAAAAACTTACAAAAAATGAACATTAGAAAAGGACAGGAGAACTTGCAGTAATTATCTTTACTCATATGTTTAACATTTAAAAAAAAATAGTATCATCATCATCATGCTGTTTAACCAGGCATGTAAAACTCAGTTTGGCGCTGGGGCCTGATCCAGGCTTTCTGTTCTCAGCTGGGCCGGATCAGTAAAAGAATGTCCAACTCCAAAATATTTAGCTTTGTTTTCATACTATGCTTTATCATTCAGCCTACATTTGTAGCCTTATTATAATAACAGGATGACAAGGGATCTTTTCTAAGCAACAAAACACATTCGATTTCACAAACAATGGGAAAAAAAAAAAGATTTCCATGTTAGGCGGTGAATGTTGAACAACTGGTTTATTTGTAACCCAGTTGAGTGAATGCAGTTTTTACACCTGAACCAACTCGCCTCACTAAACAAACTCAAGTGGAGCCTATGAAAAAAAAATGTTTTCGCCCTTAATTGTTCATGCCTTAGGGCTCTCGATTATGGGAAAAATCATAATCACGATTATTTGGTCAATATTGATATCACGATTATTCCAACACGCATTAGTTTTGCAGTTTGAAAAACAGCATTTTTTGACACAATCAATTATGACATAGAACACGTATAAGTATCCAAAATAAAACCTTTTCGCTGTGTAAGTGTACTGGTTGCCCACAACATTCTGAATCTGACATTGATTTTTAATAAAACATTTCATGAATACAATATATATATTTAAGACAATCAAATATCACTAAAAACACGTATAAGTATCCCAAATTAACTTTCTTTGTGTTTGGAGTGCAATGCCACAAACATTCTGAATATAACATTTGATTTTATAAAACATTTCATGAATAAAATATATTACCCATCAAATAATCACACAGAAACACTTAGAAGTAGCCTATCCAAAATAAAACCTTTTTCGTGTGTAAGTGCATGCGAAAGCATTCAACGCGGCGAGAGGGAGTACAATCAAACACGCCAGTGAGCCGCCAATCAGCAGCGTAGACCGATGCTGCTGATTGGCGGTTTCACTGGCATGTCCCGCTCCTGCCAACGGCATACTTCCTGATGCAGCACGCCTGTTTGATTGTACTCCTCCTCTCGCCGCGTTGAATGCTTTCGGATGCGCGGTCTCTTATATTGTATTCATGAAACGCTTTTTTATAAAATTCAAATGTTAGATTCAGAATGTTGTGGCAGGGGACAGTACACTTACACACAAAAAGGTTTTTATTTTTGGGATACTTATACGTGTTTCTATGTCATAATCATACATCGGTCAAATTAATCGTTCAACTCGATTATAACGAGTTTGGAGATCGTTTGACCCCAAAATCGATATCGCGATCGAAATTCGATTAATTGCACAGCCCTAGTCATGCTGCTTTGAAATAAATAAAAAAAGAAATACAAAATAAAAGTTATAGCAGTGCATGGGGCAAATAAGATTAGACTACATCTCAGATCAAACTACTAGGCTGGGCCTACTGAAGCTGAGAATATACTGCACAATATTAATTGTCTTTAATATGAAACCAGATTAATCTTTTTTTAATGATCTGTATTCATGAGTGGCAAAGAAATTTCGTGTCATCACACTTTTTTTCTCTCTCGCTGCACTCCTGCAGTCTACTTGCTGCTGCTGGCTCCTGAAACTTGGGATCTTTTTGCCTTCACAAGTGTTACGTTACACGTTTCGAGTTCGTATTGGGCATTTTGGAGCCCCCTGCAGGCCATTGCTTGTATGTATTCTTTGGTAGTCTCTTGGTGTGTGTTCATTCTCATTGGCTGACGGGAGTCACATTGTTTTAGTCACGTGATCGGTCATTATTTCGGCAGACCATTTTATCTGTCTTTTGAGCCAGCGATCTACACGGTGAAACATATCTTTCTTGTATCTCACGTCAACATCCATGCCGTGTAAGCCTTGGAGAAGCTTTGTTTGTGTGAGTAACTTAATTCAATCCATGTCTTATGTAATAATTTACGTTCATATTTCATTGTATTTCACAACTTTACAAGTATATTTTGTAACCGATTTGCATATTGGGTTCATTTTCAGTTTTCACACTTTCTAAACCTGCAACTTACTTGTTCAACGACTATCAATAAAATGGACATACAAGTGAATGTCCACAATATCCTTTTACGGACTTCCATTATTGATCCTGTCTTCAAGTTTTGTGGGGAAAAGTGTTTAGCTGTCTGGTGATGTGTGCATCGCTACGCCGCTCAGTGCCAGAACAGTGAAAAAAACATGCATCACAGCGGGCTCTAAACAACGGATACTCTACCGCGATCAAGAGAGATATTCTCCGTTAGCCGTTCCAGTGCATCAGTGTGATCTCACTACTCTAAGATGGAAGCTGCTTCACGAATGGAAGAACAAAAAGACACTACGTTAGAGATGCTACAAAGTCTGTGTCTGGTGACTCCAGCTCAAGCTCAAGGTCTTCCGCTAGCCTAGCTGCCAGCTAAAGCAAGGGCTAAAGTATCGAGTCTGCACGTGCCCGCACCACTTTTTGTTCAAAAGGAAAATGATCTACTGATAGAAAAAGCTCGTATAGAAACGCTGCTCTTTGCTACCCTAAAGCTAGACAAAGAGATTGCATCAGCAGAAGCAGAAGCCGAAGCCCTTGAGTCAACTGCAGCAGAATTGGAGAGACAGGCTCCAGGAACTATATAATTTCTCCTTCCAACTCAAATCTCCACGTGAAAGAACAATTTAACTACGTTGTCTGTCATTCAAAATGCAGCCTCTGAGTCTACACCCACCGACCCACAACACGGTCAGCTTTCAACGACGTAACCCTGCTAACGTTTAATAGCACAAGGGCAATATAATCAAGACTCCTTCGATGAAGACCTCAACAGGTCTAGGCAACCTGCTTTAACAACCAGGCACCAAGGCCTGCTCCTGATGATAAACCTCACATCCCCTACCCAATGGGGACACATCAGCCACTCTCGTCCACTCAGCCCAGACAGGCTCCTCATACTCACGATGGTGACCATACAGGGTTCGGTGAGGTAGTCGATCGTTTCCTTTTCCGTTACTATGGAGTCAGCGTGAACTATGAGCTCCAGTACTTTACGAATTCGAATGATCAAACCTGAGAGCTACCCGGGCATGAGAGGTCGAGCTTCCCTAAACTCCATTTAGAAGAACTGATCTCACCTGCAGCGAAGAGCTCGATCTGCTCACTAAATGGTTAGGCCCGCAGTCTTCAGCGCACATCAAGAGGATAAGAGCCGTCCACGTCAACGACTCAACTCAAGGCCTGAGAATGGCAGATGGTCTCGTCTTCAGGAGTGTTACGGCTCACCAGAGATGATCGAAAAGGCTCTCTTTGACCGAGTGGAGAAGTTTCCCAAAATCAACAACAGGGATTATCCTAAACTCAGAGAGCTTGGAGACCTGCTGCAGGAGCTTGCATCGGCTATAGCGCGAGGGCTACTTACCTTGGACTTGCTTTGCTTGGACACAGCTAGAGTCTGAACCCCATAGTGGAAAAATTACCATGGAACCTCCAAGAAAGTGGATTTCTAAGGGGAGTAACTACAAATTTAGAGAGCAGAACACAACGTGCTCTTCCCACCTTTCACCTACTTTGCTGACTTCGTCTCCAGAGAGCGACCTACATCCGCAACGACCAAGCTTCCTTTTTTGCCAGTTTCAGCTGCTACAACAACCAACCCAGACGCTCCCTGATATAAGAAGACAAGAAACTTCGTATCCCACTCATATAACGGATGTCTCTCTGGTTTTCTGACTCCGAACACAACAGACCTTTCCAGTGCTCGCCTGATTTTCAGTAAAACAGTGCCCCATCCATCAAAAGCCTCACCCCCTCAAACATTGTAGAGGCTTTCGATCCAAACATATCGAAGAACGCAAGGCATTTCTCAAAGAAGCTGGTATATGTTTTCGATGTTGTTCTTCAAGCAAACACGTTGCCAAAGATTGCAA
This sequence comes from Melanogrammus aeglefinus, assembly GCA_900291075.1. Taxonomy (NCBI): domain Eukaryota; kingdom Metazoa; phylum Chordata; class Actinopteri; order Gadiformes; family Gadidae; genus Melanogrammus; species Melanogrammus aeglefinus. The sequence goes on along the minus strand of OLKM01006055.1, from coordinate 10,584 downwards.
AACAAAGTGCACTGTAAGGAGTGCAACAGGCGACAGGCATATTCATCGGCTCTTCACGCTGGGCCAGTTCCTTGGGCTAACCAGTTCCCCTCAGCAGAGAACGGCGGGGAGTCGGAAACTCCTCCTACAGTGAACTCCATGTGCAACCGAGATCTGTGGAGAAACAACGGACCTAGCTCCTGCTCTAAAATCTGCCTCATCACAGTGCATCCTAAGGGAGAACCAAACAGGTCAGTGAGACTCTACGCCATTCTTTGATGACCAGAGCAACCGGTCACTCGCCAGGCCAGAGTTCTTCAACCTCTTTAACCTTGAAAGCTCAGAGGCCCCCTACACATTACGTACGTGTGCCGGTCTTACCGAAATGTTCAGGCTAGGAGAGGCAGAGCTTTGTCGCGCACAACCTGTAATGGATGGGAAATCTCAGTATTAGATCTTCCGACACTCATTGAATGCAACTACATTCCTGAAGACAGGTCCGAGATACCTATTCTCAGAAGTAGCAAAATATCACTCAACCTTCAATTTCCATTGTGAGCACATTCCTCCGCTTGACCAGAGGCTCAGATACCTTCTTCTCCTTGGGCGGTGATGTCCTACAGGTTCACAAGGTACGAAGACGCAGCGCAACGGACCTAATAACGCACCCATATGCCCAACGCTGTGGATCTTGGTTGGGTCATCATCGGTGAGGTCTGCCTAGGCACAGCTCACAAAACCCAAAGATACAAGTGTGTTTCCGCACTCACGTTCTGGGAACCGGCCGCCATTCACACTTCTCACCCTGTCCAAAACCATCTCACAGTTAAGGAGAAACTCACTGTGAAGACCCAAGCACCAACAGCCTCTGTGAACTGTCAAGCTCACCACTGAGACTCGCGAGAGCAGAGAGATGCGGTTACGATGACTCCTTGGGAAGCAAGATATTCCAACGCACCGAAGATGGACAACAAGGTCGCTCCCTCACATTGAAGACAAGGCTGTTCATCGAGTTAATGGATAAGGAGAGGCTACATCGACGACAGTAACAGCTGGGTAGCCCCACTTCCGTTCCGCCCGTCAAGACCCACGTCTGCCTAACAATAGAGAGCAAAGCTCTGAATTCGTTTCAAACTCTCTTTGTCGCACCGCTTGGAAAGAAGCGCCAGAGATGAAGGAACATTTTGTCACCTTCATGGCAACGTATTCTTCGATCAAGATCATGCAGAGCTCGCTCCTCCGTTGGCTAACAGAGAGGAGTGCTGGTTACCTCCCCACATTTGGAGTGTATCACCCCCACAAACCAGGTCAAATCAGAGTTGTCTTCGACTCCAGCGCCAAACATCTTGGAGCGTCTCTGAACGACGTGTTGTTGACCGGACCAGATCTTAACAACAGTTTGCTGGGAGTTCTGATGCGTTTTCGACGTGAACAGGTTGCCTTCACCGCCGACATCGAACAGATGTTCCATAGTTTTCATCGTGAGAGAAGATCACAGGAACTTTCTTAGGTTCCTATGGTTCAGGAACAACGACCCCTACGGACGTGGTTGTGTAGGAATACCGGGATATGCGGGTCCCATGTGTTTGGCAACAGCCCACTCTTCAGCGGTTAGCTGTCCTACGGCCTCAGACGAGCTGCTCTACACGCGGAGAAGAAGGGAGTTTTGGTTCACGCAGCGAAAGGAGTTTCGTAACATAGAGAGTTCTCTATAGTAGACGATGGCCTCAAATCCTCTGCCCTCTGTGTCTCAAGCAATTCGAACCTACTTACTGCAGAGCAAGAGGTTATGCTAGCAATGTCCAACCTACGTCTCCACAAGATTGCGTCCCAACGTCCAGCAGTTATGCAAGCGTTTCCATCCTCTGAGTATGCCAAGGACTTTGAAGGACCTCGACCTGGAAACTGAACTCTCCACCGATGCAGCGCCAGGCCTGGAGTTTGTATTGGGACCTGAGCAGAGATACGTTCACTTTTCGGGTCGCCAACACCAATAGGCCCTTCACACGCAGAGGTGTGCTTGCTTGTGTGAACAGTCTGTTCGATCCACTTGGCCTCGTGGCACCGATCTCCATACAAGGAAAGCTCCTTCTGAGAGAACTCACCCACAACACCGTTGATTGGGACGAGCCGCTCCCTGTTGAAAGGGAAACAGAGTGGATTGCTTGGAGGGATTCACTACAAGCCCTTGAAAGCTTTGAGACGCCTCGTTGCTACACAAGCACATCTGTTTCCAACGCCCAGCGCGTGGAGCTACACATCTTTTCAGACGCTTCCGTGAAGGCCATTGCTGCAGTAGCCTACCTCAAGGTGGTAGACGACAGCGGCGAGGTCCATGTAGGATTCGTCATAGGAAAGGCAAAGTTAGCTCCAATGTCAGTCCATACAGTCCCGCGGCTTGAACTGGGAGCAGCAGTCCTGGCGGTTGAGGATAGAGTGAATTGGCTTCAAGAGAGTTGGATCTGAAGTTTGATGATGTACGGTTCTATACAGACAGCCAAGGTTGTGCTTGGGTACATTCACAACGCAAACCGCGCCGGTTCTACGTGTATGTCAGTAACAGGGTAGAACGCATCAGGAAGTTCTCAAGCCCCCAACCAGTGGCACTACGTACCCACCGGCCTGAACCCAGCAGACGTAGCAACCAGAGGCAGTAACATGCAGCACTGCTCACCAACACGAGCTGGCTAACCGGGCCTGACTTTCTGCTGCTACACCGTCTAAAGAAGACATCCCACTGGAAACACCTTTCAGCCTTGTTGGACCCAGACTCAGACGCAGAAGTGCGATCCCCACCTCACCACATGCACCAGCCCAAACCTGGGCTCTCCAGCGGTTTGAACGGTTTTCACATGGCAAGTCTCTCATCAGAGCCATTAGCCACACTCATCACCACATCACAGAGGTCATCGGGATCCAGCACTACAATGGGAAACAAAGAATGGTAAAGGCTGGCAATCAATGTGCAAAAGCACACACATTTCCGACAATCTGTTGAAGGCCAAACAGGTCGTCATTCGATGTGTTCAAAAGGGAAACCTATCGCACTGAGATGTCCCGTCTGAAGCAAGGATAAGCATTCCTAACGACAGTCCCACTGAGGAAGTTTGGATCCTGTTCTCGATTGTTGACGGACTCTTGAGAATCGGTGGCCGGCTTCAAACGCTCAAGTCTTACCGCGGAGGAGAAACACCCTCTCATTGTCCCTGGTCGCATCCACGTCGGTGCTCTACTTACCAGCTACTACCACAGGAGAGTTGAACACCAGGGCCGGATCTTCACGGAGGGAGCTGTGCGTGCAGATGGCATTTGGATGGTCGGAGCCAAGAGGTGCATCGCAAAGCTTCTACACAAGTGTGTCACATGTAACAAGCTCAGAGGCAAAACAGCAGAGCAAAAGATGGCCGACCTCTCCCTCCAAGCAGACCGCTTAAGTACAGAGCCTCCTTTTCACCAACGGTAGGCATTGATGTATTTGTGGTCCTTGGAGTATCTCTACTCGACGCACCCCGTGGAGGCGCTGCCAACAGCAAAGAGGTGGGCAGTTATCTTCACCTGTCTCAGTGTACGTGCTGTTCACATAGAGCTCATTGAAGCCATGGACACATCAAGCTTCCATCAACGCTCTGCGTAGATTTTCTTGCCATCCGGGGTCCCTGTGAAGCTTATTCGTTCAGACTGTGGCACAAATTTCAAGGGAGCCTGTAAAGAGCTGCAAGTTACTCTTGCAAGACGACCAGGAGCCCCAACATCTCTAAGTTCCTCAGTGCAGAGGGTTGTACATGGATCTTTAACCCGCCTCATTCATCACACATGGGCGGTGTGTGGGAGAGGATGATTGGCATCTCAAGAAGGATTCTGGATTCCATGCTAAGTCAGACTCAACCTTCCCTACTCACCCACGAAGTTCTGTCTACCACGATGGCAGAGGTGTCCGCCATTATCAACGCCAGACCTCTGACGACCATCTCTACTGATGCAGACGCTCCGTTGCTTCTGACTCCCAACACAATTCTTACCCAGAAGATTTGCCGTCCATATCCTCCTCCAGGCTGCTTCGTCGACGCAGACTTACACCGTCAGCAATGGAGAAGAGTCCAGCACTTGGCCAACACCTTTTGGGAAAGGTGGTGGCGTGAGTATGTCTCAACCCTCCAGAGTCGTTCTAAGTGGCAGAAGAGCCAGCCCAACATCAAGGAGGGAGACTTAGTGCTTCTTCGCGATACTCAGCTGAAGAGAAACCAGTGGCCCATGGCATTGGTGACTAAAACCTTCCCTGGAAGTGACGGAAAGATCAGGAAGTTGCAGCTCAAGATAACTAGAGGAGGCACTTCCAAGACCTTTCTTCGCCCTATCACTGAAGTGGTGGTGCTGATGACCCCTTAGGGCCACACAGACTCTTGATTGACCCCCAGATGTTTAGTCATTTAAGGTGTTATTGTGTTCAATACCAGGCGGGGAGTGTTATGTTACACGTTTCGAGTTCGTATTGGGCATTTTGGAGCCCCCTGCAGGCCATTGCTTGTATGTATTCTTTGGTAGTCTCTTGGTGTGTGTTCATTCTCATTGGCTGACGGGAGTCACATTGTTTTAGTCACGTGATCGGTCATTATTTTCGGCAAGCCATTTTTTTCTGTCTTTTGAGCCAGCGATCTACACGGTGAAACATATCTTTCTTGTATCTCACGTCATCCATCCGTGTAAGCCTTGGAGAAGCTTTGTTTGTGAGTAACTTAATTCATCCATGTCTTATGTAATAATTTACGTTCATATTTCATTGTATTTCACAACTTTATAAGTATATTTTTGTAACCGATTTGCATATTGGTTCATTTTCAGTTTCACACTTCTAAACCTGCAACTACTTGTTCAACGACTATCAATAATTGGACATACAAGTGAATGTCAACAATATCCTTTACGGACTTCCATTATTGATCCTGTCTTCAAGTTTTGTGGGGAAAAGTGTTTAGCTGTCTGGTGATGTGTGCATCGCTACGCGCTCAGGTGCCAGAACAACAAGTGTATTGATATTAGGTGTCAAATCCTGAGTAGCAGCACATTTAACAATGTCAATCAAGTGTTTGTTTGTTAACCGTGAGCGCTGCTTTGTTTTATTATTGTTCATTACGGTGAACACCTGTTCACAAAGATAAGTAGTCCCAAACATGGATAGAACCTTTGCAGCCATGGCTGTTAATTTGGGGTAACCTGGCACGAGATACTGATAAAACGTATCCAATCCCACGGACCCAAATTTATCCTTCATAGTGGAATCGCTCTGCAAGTCAATAAGCTCGAGTTGAATGTCAGCTGACATATCAGAAGGCTTCATTGTAAATGGCGAGCGAAAAAAGCCAAATTTGTTCTCATGTTCCCTGAATACCTGAAACCTCTGCTCAAACTCTTGCAGCAAATCTGTTATGTTGTCTTTATACTTTTCCAAATCATTATCGGGACGGTCCGGTGCCTCCGGACGCACAGCTGTGAGACAAGAGAAATGCGCGGTGTCACCGTTGGATAGCTGCGTCTCCCACAGTGACAGTTTCATCTTGAACGCACTTATGCTGTCGTAATATTGAGTGACAACTCTGTTACGCCTGTAATGTAGTGTTAAGTGTATTCAAGTGTTGTGTAATATCAACCATAAACGCAAGATCCTGCACCCATTCCTTGCATTTAAGTTCCTTTACTGGGCGTCCCTTCTTCTCCATGAACTGTCCAATTTCCCCTCGTAGCTCAAAGAAGCGCTTGAGTACTGCACCTCTGCTTAACCACCGCACGTCAGTGTGGTATGGTAGGCCAGCATGAATGTCATTATCACTGAGAAATGTGTCAAACTGACGGTGATTTAGACCGTGCGCTCTGATGAAATTGACAGTTTTCACAACCACACTCATAACATGGTCCATTTGCAGTGTTTTGCAACATAACGCCTCCTGATGTAATATACAGTGAAATGCCCAAAACTCTTGTCCTCCATTTGCGGTCTGTACTTTGTCACGGAATTTTGTGGCAACGCCTGCCTTTCTCCCGACCATTGATGGCGCACCGTTGGTAGCCAGGCTCACGGCACGGGACCAGTCCGCTCCCACCTTGTCCAGCGCGCCAACGAGAGCGCTGAAAATGTCATCTGCTGTTGTGGTGTCATTCATGGGCACCAATTCAAGCAGCTCCTCGGTGATGGTCAAATTTTCATCAACACCTCTAATGAATATGGCCAGTTGAGCAATATCTGTGACATCGGTGCTCTCATCTATTGCAATTGAAAATGTGATAAATGACTTGATTTTCTCTTTCATTTGGCCTGTCAAGTCACTTGAGAGTTCTGTCACCCGATCTGCGACAGTGTTCCTCGTTAGACTAATATTGGCAAAGGCAGGTCGCTTTTCAGGGCACACGACTTCTGCAGCCTTCAGCATGCATGTTTTTACAAACTCCCCATCAGAAAATGGCTTGGATGCTTGCACCAGCTCGTTGGCAATAATGTAGCTGGCTCTTAAAGCCCCATCAGCGATATCGCGGCTGCGCGTAAAAGTAGACTGCTGTTTCTTCAGACCAGCCACCAATTTGTTTATCTCGTCTTTCCTTATTTGTCCTTTCAAGTGGTCATACTTGTCTTTATGATGAGTCTCATAGTGGCGCCGAATATTAAACTCTTTGAACACTGTAACTTGCTGATTACATACCAAGCACACTGGTTTTGCATTCACTTCGGTGAATAAATAATTCTCAGTCCATTTTTCCTTAAACTCTGCACTCCGTGTCCACTTCTTTTTTTTGACAGTGCCATTTTGGGAAGGGTGTGTTGACCGATAACTTGTTTAGAAGTGGTGAATGGTGAAGCAAGATTGGCCGCTTTATTTTTAGTACGAACCCGTGTCAATTGCGCATGCTGTACGTGAGCTTCTTTTTACACATTTCTGCCCCCGGGCGCCGGCCGGAGGAGCATTTGATTTGTATTTATTTAAAAAAATCATAACTTTTGATAGAAATGAGCTAGAGACTCGCTTTTTTTTTTGACATACTCAGAAATGTATGCCGGGCCGGATTAAATCATCCAACGGGCAGGGTCCGGCCCGCGGGCCGTATGTTTGACATGCCTGGTTTAAGCAGATCCAGTAGACCAACAAAAGCAACTGAATAGTAATACTTTACCACTACTACAGGAGCCTTTGACACAGCAACACCCAGAGACAGGTCAAATATCCCACAGCAACTTAACACCCTTTACCCTGCCACATTCACTAGAGAAAGAGAGACAAATGGAAGTTCAGCTCACACACATTGAACAGAAATACAGCAAATCTTTACCATCCTTTTAAACCCATAATCTTGCCATTTTACTAACTTTACACAGCCATTTTAGGAAGTGTTGTTTGTGGTGCCATTATATTTTTTGAGAGACTGATCATTGGACACATCCCTCCAAAATAGTTTAAACAAAAAATGAACATTAGAATCTTAACGGCAGTAGGACTTGCAGTAATTATCTTTACTTACAATATTTTCAATATTTAAAAAAAGCAACTGAATAGTAATACTCACCACTGAGCCTTTGACACAGCAACACCCAGAGACATGTATTATGGACCTTGGCTGGAGGATATCTACACAGTAAAAAAAGAAAAATGTTGAAAAAAAATCAAGTATGTGGGTGTGTAGGCAACATCAACTCAAGGCAGGACATAGACATAAAAGAGCTACCGTATAATGTTAGTTGACTTAAAGCCTAGCAAGAACGACAGCCTTCATTATAAAAAAATAAAATCACAGGCCATTTCTGCTCCGATGATTTAAGTCAGCGGTCCTGAGATGTCTTCCTAATACACATTCTACATCTCGGAGGCGACAGCTTTACTTCCCCGTGGGAAAAGCGACCGAGAGTTTAGCATTGCACGACAGAATAAGCGTGTCATGCTGAAAGCTCTCGCTCCCAAGGAATATACTATTTAAAAAAAACAAGAAAACTTAAAACCGAGAAGTCACGGACTGTAGTCCAGTAATTTTAATGTGAACAAAGTTATTGTAAAAAAAAAGAAAAGAAAAAAAAAAGTTACCGTCACTCTCCCTTTCCTTTCTCATGCTGCCGTACTTTAGCTAATAGATTAACTTAGCATGCTGCAAACATGTACGAACATGTACGACGACCCCCCCCCACACACACACAAAAAAATGGATAATTTGAACGGACCATAGTCACCTCCATAGTGGAAGCAGCTGAACATGAGAAACACCGCTAGATCTCAGCATGACAGAGTTAATATTAAGATAATTACTTTCATGTCGCCGAGTCAGTTTCTTCCATTTTGTTAACGCTACCGCAGCCATGTTTAGCCAAAGCCAATGCCAGAGCTACCCATCCCCCACACTAATTAACCTCCAAGTGCCACTTTGAAAAGACAATAGACCTATATTCTTTGAATTTTCCCATACAAACTAGTGCCATGCACACATTAACAGTTGCCTTAAGTTACCAGAAATAAAAACTAATGAAAAAACCATTTAAGGACGGCACCCATGAGCACTGCCATCAGCAGAGAATGACCAAACAAACGTTAGCCGTTAGCCCAAAGAACTAACTCGGTTTTACTCGACGTTACGGGGCAAAATAAAAGCTAAACGTTTTCAAACCTTGATTTATAAACAACTCAACTTCTATCTCTGGCTCATATTCGGTACGTTTTTTATTACCTTCATTGTGTCCAGAGCAGCCCAAATCCACGGAAAACATCACAGCGAGGGAGAAAATGGCGGAGCCTGCTGTCTTCAACAACCGTCTTCTGTCTTGAAAAAAAAAGCCCGGAAAAGACCGCCCTCTAGAGGCGGGCTTTTCAACTTCCGGCTGATAAAACATAACTTTTTTCTTTCTTCTTAAAATGACAGACGTGTAGGTTTAACATTGCTCAGTATTGAAATACTTTTTTAAGATTTAATCATGTTTTAGAGAGAAATAAAAAAAAATTATGTTGCATAAAATGCATACTTGTAAATTGAACAACCCCCCTTCCATTTTTTCAGTGTACTATGGCTCGTTTGTAAGGTGAAACTTTCTGCTTCAAATAGGGAAAAACCATTTATTTCTACGTGCCTCTGTTTCTGAGAAATCTCAAGCTAAACTGGCCAATTTTTTATCAAAATCCCTGCTTTTTTTCTAGAAAAGGAGATATAGCGTCTTTTATGATATGTGCTCTATGCCTGTCGCTCTTCTGACACTTGCATTTCTGGGTCAACGGTCTTGTATAAGATAAATGTTGTTGTTCTATTTACAAAACCACCATGGGGGGCGCTACAGAACAATAACATTTCTACTGCTGGGTGAGAGAAGCACCGTGCCATGCAACAGCCACTCGCCATGGAGTGGCCGAAGCAGGTCAGGAACACCAGCCCCACCAGTGGTCGTGGGCCTGCTGAAGGCTGTGGCACGACATGGTGTTTAGAGAAATTACCATCTTATTACAATGTAATAATCTTAAAACCTTGACGTCACTTAACACCAACACATTCCTACCTGTGTTACCATGCCAGGATACAGGCATCCGTCATACTTAACAAGCACCCATTGCCCAACTCCAATAGAGTCCTCATTTTCCTTCTCTTCTCTGAGAATGACTTCTTTTGGAGTGTAGCCGTCACATGCAGGCTTACAGAAGCATGACACCTCCCTCACTCTGATCTTCCCTGGTTCTGTTGCGATAAGCTAAAAAAAAAAAACGTATATTACGTTACACATTTATTCTGTTGAACATAGATGGGAATCGTCGTAATCCTTGAGTTGATTTACTTAGTAACACGCTTACTTGATGTACTTTCAGGGTGCCTTGCACCGCGTCTTAAAAGTTGATGGTGGGCAAAAAACCCTACACTCCACGTTTTCAAGGTCCTCTTCATGGTCACCTTGAAGAGTTTCACTGAACTCTGCTCGGAGAGGTTGTGCAGCAAGGCCTCAGCATCAGGTATGTCCGTTCCATAGGCTACCAGCCTGTCGGCAAGATTTTTCAGTGCTCCTCCGACACCATCTGGCGCACCTTTCCCGTGTGATGCCTCTGTAAAATTCCAGGTCACGGACTTGAAACCTTTTATAAAAGGCACTGTGGACGCCAAGTAGAAGGAGACCTGGGGGTGGGGGAGAGAAAGATAGAGGGGTTAAATGTTGTGAGTGAGTGAGCGAGCGAAAAAGACAGGAGTGACAGTGAGCGAGTGAGTCAAAGAAAAAGACAGGCGTGACAGTGAGCGAGTGAGTTAGTCCAAGAAAAAGACTGGAGTGACTGTGAGCGAGTGAGTGAAAGAAAAAGACTGGAGTGACAGTGAGCGAGTAAGTGAAAAAGACTGGAGTGACAGTTGACGCGATAGAGTGAAAAAGAACGAGGGAGTGGCATTGAGCGATCTTAGTGAAAGAAATAATGACAGGAAGTCGCCACGTGCAGTGAGTGAGAAAAAGACTGGACTGAGTGAAAGAAAAAGACAGGAGTGGACCATGTGAGTGAGTGAAAAAGACAGGAGTGACGTGAGTAAGTTACAAAAGTGATATAAATATATAGGGTATGTCTGTCTGTCTTCATGTTTTTACGATGGATTTTTTCCAATACCAATTCATATTCAGTC
>OLKM01006054.1:0-15221 GCA_900291075.1 Melanogrammus aeglefinus | reverse complement strand
TATGTCTGAAGGTCGTGAGTTGGCGACCTCACACCGGGGGTACTCACAAGCTTTTTGATCAGGGCGGTGGTGGGTGGTACTGACTTCAATGGCTATGATACTGCATTAGTATGTCGTAGGTCAACCGCCAACGGATTTACCGCTTCATCACATGGGGGCTGTTCACTGTCTAACTAAAGCGCCTTTGAGTGTAATTGATTGTGCGACAAAACACGGGCGGGGTTACAGGGGACGCCCTTACGTACGCTTCGTAAGGGCTCGGCTTTCGTGTCACCGCGAGGAAGTCAGGTTCTATGGGGAAATTCGTGGGCCCTAGAACATTCCAAAAGGTTCCGGGAAACTTCTGACTTGTAGCGCAGGACATTGTCTGAGTGCGGTCAAAAAAATCACAGTGCAACTGCGAAGTACTCAAGCAGGCCTAGACTGGACGCTGTAGGCAAGATGCGGTCAGTTCCTCGGATAATCTGGTAGGGTTGTATGAGTATCGACCTTTCATCACCGGCGCGGGCATGCCTGTTTGTTAGATGAGGATGTTCGAAGATTCCAGTGCAATATGAGGATTGACTGATGTAATTAGAATTTCCTAATGAAGACGCCCGACGTTTACCATCTCCCCTCACAGGCTGGCTGTCCAGCTGGTACTGGTAAAGGATTAGTTAGTTGGTTCGCGGTGCGGTCGAAAGGGTGTTCAACGCCCTAGGGGGGTTATAGGACAGAGGCCTTATGTCCTTCAGTAGGGGTGGGTAGGGCTTGGTCTGTCGCAGACGCGGAACCAGGTTTGGAGAAATGTGATAGTTTTACCCCCCCAAAAAAAGGTCCTAGGGACAATTTCAAGGTTCGGGGAACTTTGACGTTGGTAGCGGGCAGGACATCCTTCTGATTAGTCTCGTACAGGGTCACTTGGGTAGGATCTGCGACAGGCCTCGTTGGCCGCGAGTAGGCCACGGCGCTGCCGTACACTTAATCTGAGACGGAGTCGCGTGAGTTCGTACCGCTCGACACGGGGGAACAGGGCGTTTGTAGGAGGCCGCACGATCGCGCGCGCGGTGTAATCGACTTCCCAGGGGCAATACAAGGTCACTGCATTAGTAGGGGAGAGTGGGCTGGAAGTTTGTCTCCGTTGGGTTGTTGTCCAACATTCATTATATCGTCAGCGCCACTGAGGGTAGTGGGGGCCAGCAAAACCTTTGGAAGCTGGGACAATTTTTAAGAGAACTTCACTCTGCATGACCACGTACTCTGAGCCTTATTGGTGGGCAAAGCACTCAGGGGTTAGGGTAAGAGAACTTTTTATGTTTTTCATATCAATTCGGACTTTTTTTTTCTCTCAGGTGTGTGTTTCTTGTGCGATCTTTTTAATCCCTGGGTTATACATAAAGAACAAGATTAACCAGTAAAGAAAGTATGAGGGAGAGCTATATGTGTTAGCATTTGTTTTTAGCTAGCTGAGCATATTGCTAAAGAATGGTAGTTGCTAGTTGGTTGTTTAGGCAAAAAGTCCGTTGGGAGTAAAGTTGTCACAGTCTCTCCTTGGGGTAGTTGTCACATTACGCCGTCGCGGTGGTGTGTTAGTAATAGCCAAAGTGATTACGCAGGGTGCATGCTAAGGGCACTTAAATGGCCTTTGGGCCCCAGGACTGAATGTAGACTGGTCGGGAAGACAGTGCACATGCGTGAGTAGGGACTAAGATCAATGGGCCGTAAAGAGATAACAATCTGGGTCGGTTGAACCGGAAACGGTCACAATGTAGGCAGGTTTCAAGTTGTGCAAATGACCATCATTCGTTTCAGGTGTGTGCAGTTCAGGGTGTGTGGCAGTGTGTTCATGCCTAACCAATTCAATGAGATAAAATGAAACGTGACCGCTTGTAATTTTGTATAGTGTGGTCTTGCTTGTTCCGTCTTTTCCTGAATAGAATCACATTGTGAAACACTTACAAACTTACATTGGCAACGCAACAGTGAGGTTATTTTGTAGCAGAATTGAAGTCAGTTTGAAGTAGATAGTCGAACTAGAAAGACATTTTGAATGCTAGTAATGAGCTGTCACAGCGGTGCTTCTCTATTTTGTAGATTTTTTTTCCAATTTTTTTGGTGTGGGAACTCCATTTTTAAAAAAAAATCCCATTCCACAAGATAAATTGGGGACCAACCTCTAACGCGCAGTGAGTATGATGAGCAACTTGCACCTGGCCAGGGTCGGGGGGTAAATTGTCACACGGAGTGCTGCATGATTGATTTGATAGTTCAGCAATCTTTTCAAAGAATCGATCGAGCTGTGGGAGAGACAAAAGTAAGTTCGCCATTTCCTACCGTAACATTCTAGTCTAAACCAATTCACATGTTGAAAGGAAATCTGTTGGGCTCGATACTTAGTAGAAGAAATTCAACCTAGGAGTAAGAAGTGGTGACAACTTACCCCACTACTCTCCCTATTCTAGGTCGAAACGGCCTGATTTAACCCGCACTCTCTCATCAGATCGTGTCACTTGGTCTAAACTAAAGCCTTAGTTATTGGTTGTGCGTCAAAATACGCCAGGGTTGAGGCAGGAGCGGCCCTGACGTCCATATCGTAAGGAGTCCAGGAACTTGGTCTGTCCACCGCAGGAAACAGGTCCTAGAAAAATTCTGGGGACTTTTTTACGCGACCGCGCCCCCCCCCAAAAAAAAAGGCCCCTAGAACATTCCAAACAGGTTCCGGGGGAACTTCTGGGACTTGGTAGCGCAGGAATTTTGATCCGCTCAACAAAATCAAGCCAGATCAACTGGGAGAAGATCACCAAGGGCCTAGTTGGGGGCGCTTTGGCGCTGTAGGGAGTGCGTCAGTCTCATAATCTTGTAGGTTGTGAGGTTTGACCCTCACACGCGGGCACTGTTTGGTTAAATGGGCGGTGTTTCAATTTCCAGGGGAATGAGGATTACTGTTATTAGAATTTCCTAGGAAAACGCCCGATTTACTCTTCTCACAGTGCTGTCACTGTCTGGCTAAAGCATTAGTTATTGTTGTGCGTCAAATTAACGCCAGGGGGTTATGGACAACCCTTATGTCTTCGTAAGGGGTAGGGAACTTGTCTGTCCCACGCAGGAACCAGGTTCTAGAAAAAAATAAGTGGAAATAAATTTAACCCCCCGCCGCCGAAAAAGTCCCAAGGACATATTCAAAAGGTTCCGGGAACTTTGGACTTGTAGCGCAGGGACATTTCTGAATTAGTCCTAAGAAATCACAGGTCCATATTGAGTAGTCTCCCAGGCCTCGTTGGCGCGTAGTAGGCAGCGCGTCACTTCTCTTTAAACCGAAGGTCGTGAGTTTCCAGCCTCCCAACGGGCTGCGGCTTTGTTCTGTAGGCCGGTGATCAAACTTCCAGGCAATAGATTACTGCATTTTAGTATTCTAAGGACGGACGCCCGATTTATCCTTCTCGCAGTGCTGGTTTACTGTCTGGCTAAAGGCCTTAGTTATTGGTTGCTGCGTCAAATTAACGCCAGGAGGTTATGGACACGCTTAATGTCCTTCGTAAGGGTCAGGAACTTGTCTGAGCAGCGCAGGTAGCGTACACAGAGTCTTAGAAAGATCTGTGCGAAATAGTTCCTACCACCCACCCCCCCCCCGCCCCCTCCTCACAAAAGTCTCTAGGACATTTCAAAAGAGTTCCGGGAACTTTGACTTGTAGCGCAGCGGGACCATTTCTGATTAGTCTAAAAATCAATGTCACATTCATTTTTTCTGCCAGGCCTCGTTGGCGCAGTAGGCAGCGCGTCCAGTCTCATAATCTGAAGGTCGTGAGTTCGACCCTCACACGGGGCAAAGCTTTTTGTAGGGGTGGTCGGAGGGTGGAGATTTTTCTGATTGATCAACAAATCACAGTCAACTGAGTGGACCAATTGTTCTAGTTGGCGCAGGTTTGCAGAGGCGAGGCAGTCCATTAATCTAAGAAGGTTTTGAGGGTTCGACCCCACACCACACGTCCCCGGGAACCTGCTTGTTGTGTATGGAGGTGTTCACTTCCAGGCAATGGATTACTGCATTAAGTATTCTAGGATGACGTCCGATTTAACCCTTCTCAACAGTGCTTGTTAACTGGTCTGGCTAAAGCCTTAGTTATTTGTTGTGCGTGTCAAATTTTATGCCAGAGGGGGTTATGGACACCTCTTAATGTCCCTTCGTAAGGGGTCAGGACTTGTCCCCAATCCAACGCAGGAACCAGGGGTTTCCTGAGAAAAAAATAGGTGAAATATATTTTCCCCCCCCGCCAAAAAAAAAGTCCCTAGAACATTCCAAAAGGTTCCGGGAACTTTGGACTTGTAGCGCGCAGGACCATTTCTGATCGGTCATAAAATCACAGTGAACTTGAGTAGTCTCCCCCAGGCCTCGTTGGCGCAGTAGGCCAGCGCGTCACTCTTCTTTTTAACCGAAGGTCGTGAGCTCCAGCCTCCACGGGGTGCTGCTTGTTTCTGTAGGCGGTGATCCAAGCTTCCAGGCAGTAGAATTACTGCATTAGTATTCTAGGGACGACGCCCCGATTTATTCTTCTCTGCAGTGCTGTTACTGTCTGGCTAAAGCCGTAAGTTATTATTGCGCTCAAATTACGCCCAGGGGGTTTATGGACACCTTATGTCCTTCCGTAGGGGTCAGGGGAACTTGTCTGAGCAACGCAGGAACCAGGTTTCTAGAAAAATAATCTGTGGGAATTAATTCTACCCCGCCCCCTCCGAAAAAAAGTTTCCCTAGGAACATTTCAAAGGTTCCGGGAACTTTGACTTGTAGCGGCAGGAGATTTCTCTGAATTAGTCCTAAAAAGTCACAGTCAATTTGATTTTTTTTTCCCAGGCTCGTCGTTGGCAAAGTATAGCAGCGCGTCAGTCATCATATTCTGAAGGTCGTGAGTTCGACCCTCACAACCAGGGGGAGTACATACACTTTTTGTAGGGGCGGGTGGGGTGTGTATGACTTTCAAGGGCAATAGATTAACTGCATTTAGTATTCTAGGTCTAATGGCCCGATTTACCCTTCTCACAGGGCTGTCTACTGTCTAACTAAAGCTTTAGTTACTGTTGTCGTGTCAAAACACGGCGAGGGGGTTACAGACACCCCTTAACGCGTCCTTCGTAAAGGAGTCAGGGAACTTGTCTGTTCCACCGCAGGAAACAGGTTCTAGAGAAACAATTCCCTAGGCCCTAGAACATTCCAAAAGGTTCCGGGAACTTTGACTGTATAGCGCAGCGACAATTTCCTGAATCGGTCAAAAAAAAACAGTCAACCTGAGAAGAACTCACATGGCCTAGAATGGCGCTGTAGGCAGTGCGTCAGTCTCATAATTCTGTAGGGTTGTGAGTTCGACGACCCTCACCACGGGGCACTGTTTGTGTAAATGAAGCGATTGTTCAAATTTCCAGGGCAATAGATTACTGTAATTAGAATTCTACGGAAACAGCGCCCGATTTACCCCTTCCACAGTGCTGTCACTGTCTGGCTAAAGCATTAAGTTTATTGTTGGTGCGTCAAATTACGCCTAGGGGGTTTATTGGACACACCTTATGTCCTTCGTAGGGGTCAGGAACTTGTCTGTCCAACGCAGGAACCAGGTTCTAGAAAGAAAATAAGTGGAAATAATTTTCCCCCCCCCGCCCAAAAAAAGTCCCTAGAACATTCCAAAAGGTTCCGGGAACTTTGAACTTGTAGCGCAGGGACATTTCTGATCGGATTCAAGAATCACAGTCAATTGATTCAGTCTAGGTAAGTCTGCCAGGCCTCGTTGGTGCGCGCAGTAGGCATGGCAGCGTCGTCAGTCTCATAATCTGAAGGTCGGTGAGGTTCGAACCCTCACACGGGGCACACAGCTTTTTTTGTAGAGGGCGGTCGGGGGGTGTATGACCTCTCCCAGGCAAATAGATTCTACGTGCATTAGTATTCTAGGTCGACGCCTGATTTACCCTTCTCACAGTGCTGTCAGCTGCTGTCACGTCCAACTAAGCCTTAGTTATTGTTGTGCGTCAAAATATACGCACAGGGGGTTACAGACCCCTTACGTCCTTCGTAAGGAGTCAGGAACTTGTCTGTCCACCGCAGGAAACAGGTCTTAGAAAAAATTCTGGGGACATTATTTTACCCCCCCCGCCGCCCCCCCCCCCCAAAAAAAAGGCCCCTAGAACATTTCCAAAAGGTTCCGGGAACTTTTGACTTGTAGCGCAGGACATTTCTGATTGGTCAAAAAATCACAGTCAACTGGGAAGACTCACAGGCCTCGTTGGCGCAGTAGGCAGTGCGTCAGTCTCATAATTCTGTAGGTTGTGAGTTCGACCCTCACACGGGGTACTGTTTGTTAAATGGGCGTTGTTCAAATTACAGGCAATAGATGACTGTATTAAAATTCTAGGAAAACGCCCGATTTACCATTCTCACAGTGCTGTTACTGTCTGGCTGAAGCATTAGTTATTGTTGTGCGTCAAATTACGCAAATTACCCCTGTCCTTCGTAAGGGGTCAGGGACTTGTCTGTCCAACGCAGGAACCAGGTTCTAGAAAAAAATAAGTGGAAATAATTTCCCCCCCCCCCCCCCAAAAAAAGTCCCTAGGACATTTCAAAAGGTTCCGGGGAACTTTGACTTGTAAGCGCAGGACATTTCTGATTAGTCCTAAAAATCACAGTCAATTGAGTAGTCTACCAGGCCTCGTTGGCGCAGTAGGCAGCGCGTCAGTCTCATAATCTGAAGGTCGTGAGTTCCGACCCTCACGACGGGGCACAGCGTTTTGTAGGGGCGAGTGGGGGTGTATGACTTCCCAGGCAATAAGGTCACTGGCATTAGTATTCTAGGTTCGACGGCTGATTTACCCTTTCTCACAGTGCTGTCACTGTCTAACTAAAGACCTTAGTTATTGTCGTGCGTGCGTCAAAATACGCCAGGGGTTTACAGACCCCTTACGTCCTTCGTAAGGGGTCAGGGACTTGTCTGTGCACCGCAGGAAACAAGTTCTGGAAAAAATTTCTGGGGACATTACATTATTTAAACCCCCCCCCCCAAAAAAAAGTCCAGAGGACATGCCAAAGAGTTTCCGGAAATTTTGACTTGTGGTAGTGTGCAGGAGATTTCTGATTGATCAACCAAATCACTGTCAACTGAGTAGACCAAATTGTTCTAGTTGGCGCAGTTTTGCAGCGAGGCAGTCTCATAATCTAAAGGTTGTGAGTTCGACCCCACAACCGGGAACTGCTTGTTGTATGGGAGGTGTTCAACTTTCCAGGCAATAGAATTACTGCATTAGTATTCCTAGGATGACGACCCCGATTTACCCTTCTCACAGTGCTGTTACTGTCTGGCTAAAGCCTTAGTTATTGTTGTGGTGCGTCAAATTTATGCCAGGGGGGTTATGGACACCTTATGTCCTTCGTAAGGGGTCAGGAACTTGTCAATCCAACGCAGGAACCAGGTTCTAGAAAAAAATAAGTGGAAATAATTTTTCCCCCCCCCAAAAAAGTCCCTAGAACATTCCAAAAGGTTCCGGGAACTTTGACTTGTAGCGCAGGACATTTCTGATCGGTCAAAAAATCACAGTGAATTGAGTAGTCTCCCAGGCCTCGTTGGCGCAGTAGCAGTGGCGTGTCCAGACATTTTTGATAGGGGTGGCACCATTGGGGGCACCTGACATATGCAGGGGGTGGCATGAAGTGTGAGCAGGAGCGCCTGCGCAGACATATACACTCACGTATGCACACCCACACCCAGGTGTTGCCATAGCATTAATTTACCATTTTTGTTATCCACAACCCCATATCTACTTCACTTACTAACACTGCAAGCAAGCAAGAACAGACCTTGTCACAAACATTCAGGAAAAAGGCAACATACAAATGTGATTGAAAACTACCATACTTTATTCTAACTTTCAACAGTACATACAAAAAAGACAATGCACTTTTCTGAAGACTCTGGGCAAAATATGAACTTAAAACTGTGGCAAAACTTTACACATGTGCAACAATAAAGTGCCAACAAAATAAAGTGCCAAACAAAATTAAAAATAAATAAGACTCTTTGGGCAAAATATGACTTATAACAAAACTGTGCAAAACTTAACCATGTGCAACAATAAAAGTGCCAACAAAAATAAAAGTGCCAACAAAATTAAAATAAATAAGACTCTTTGGGCAAAATATGACCTTAACAAAACTGTGCAAAACTTAACATGTGCAACAATAAAGTGCCAACAAAATAAAGTGCCAACAAAATTAAAATAAATAAGACTCTTTGGGAAAATATGACCTTAACAAAACTGTGCCAAAACTTAACATGTGCAACCAATGTTGGAGGTACACAGACCCCTGGCTCATGGACTATTAAAGCTTAGGTAAACAGGAGGTTAAAAAACAGTGCAATTCGCCTGTTCTTGTGTTTGCTGTGCAATAGCTAAATGTTAGCTTTAGCATCGTTGAACAGTCAAAACAGGTGTTTGCTAATGAGATGAGATGATGACAGCCTTGTGCCAATTACAATAAAAAGGAAATAAAACAAGACAGGATAAACGTTTAGCTTATTACCGTTACAGCTTTTAACCTACAGGCACAGTAAGTGTAGTGAAATGTAGGTTTCTCACATCTTTCTCTCGACGACGCTCCAGAAACGTGTTGCTTCCATAGACAGTTTGTTTCACATGTAGGGTTGCTCAAACTTCTTCTTCGGGACTTTTTTTTTGCAGGCTACATACTACTTTAGCGCATCTCTGCTGCCTCTCAGGTTTGAGAAGGAACTGTAACTCTAAACAAGCTTCCAGTTTACATTCAGTGCCGTGAATATTGGGGTGGCACTTGGAGTGGCCAATCAGATTTCAGGGGTGGCCCGTGCCACCCTAGGCCACTCCCTGAACACGCCACTGCGCAGTAGGCAGCGCGTCACTCTCTTTAACCGAAGGTCGTGTGTTCCAGCCTCCCACGGGGTGCGGCTTGTTCTGTAGGCGGTGATCAACTTCCAGGCAGTAGATAACTGCATTAGTATTCTAGGACGACGCCCGATTTATCCTTCTCGCAGTGCTGTTACTGTCTGGCTAAAGCCTTAGTTATTGTTGTGCGTCAAATTACGCCAGGGGGTTATGGACACCTTATGTCCTTCGTAAGGGGTCAGGAACTTGTCTGAGCAACGCAGGAACCAGGTTCTAGAAAAGAATCTGTGGAATTAATTCTACCCCGCCCCCTCCAAAAAAGTCCCTAGGACATTTCAAAAGGTTCCGGGAACTTTGACTTGTAGCGCAGGACATTTCTGATTAGTCTAAAAGTCACAGTCAATTGATTTGTCTCCCAGGCCTCGCTGGCGCAGTAGGCAGCGCGTCAGTCTCATAATCTGAAGGTCGTGAGTTCGACCCTCACACGGGGCACAGCTTTTTGTAGGGGCGGGTGGGGGTGTATGACTTCCAGGCAATAGATTACTGCATTAGTATTCTAGGTCGATGCCCGATTTACCCTTCTCACAGTGCTGTCACTGTCTAACTAAAGCCTTAGTTTATTGTTGTGCGTCAAAATACGGGCAGGGGGTTACCGACCCCTACGTCCTTCGTTAAGGAGTCAGGAACTTGTCTGTCCAACCGCAGGAAACAGGTTCTAGAAAAAATTCTGGGCACATTATTTTTACCCCCCCCCCCCCCCCCCCCCACCCAAAAAAAAGGCCCGAGAACATTCCAGAAGGTTCCGGGAACTTTGATTTCGGTCAAAGGAGTCAGGAACTTGTCTGTCCACCGCAGGAAACAAGTTCTAGAAAAAATTCTGGGGACATTATTTTACCCACCCCCCCCCCTCCAAAAAAAAGTCCCAAGGACATTCCAAATGGTTCCGGGTACTTTGATTTGTAGTGCAGGACATTTCTGATCGGTCAAAAAATCACAGTCAACTGAGAAGACTCACGGGCCTCGTTGGCGCTGTAGGCAGTGCGACAGTCTCATATTCTGAAGGTTGTGAGTTCGACCAACACACGGGGCACTGTTTGTTAAATGGGCGGTGTTCAACTTCCAGGCCATAGATTACTGCATTAGTATTCTAGGAAAACGCCCGATTTACCCTTCTCACAGTGCTGTCACTGTCTGGCTAAAGCCTTAGTTATTGTTGTGTGTCAAATTACGCCAGGGGGTTATGGACACCTTATGTCCTTCGTAAGGGGTCAGGAACTTGTCTGTCCAACGCAGGAACCAGGTTCTAGAGAAAAAAATAAGTGGAAATATTTTTAACCCCCCCCCCCCCCCCCCAAAAAAAAAGGCCCGAGAACATTCCAGAAGGTTCCGGGAACCTTGACTTGTAGCGCAGTACATTTCTGATCCGTCAAAAAATCACAGTCAACTGAGAAGTCTCAAAGGCCTCGTTGGCGCTGTAGGCAGCGCGTCACTCTCATAATCTGAAGGTTGTGAGATCGACCCTCACACGGGGCACCGTTTGTTAAATGGGCGGTGTTCAACTTCCATGCAATAGAATACTGCAATAGAATTCTAGGAAAACGTCCGATTTACACTTCTCACTGTCTGTCTAAAGCCTTAGTTATTGTTGTGCGTCAAATTACACCAGGGGGTTATGGACACCTTATGTCCTTCGTAAGGGGTTGGGAACTTGTCTGTCCAACGCAGGAACCACGTTCTAGAAAAAAATAAGTGGAAATAATTTTACCCCCCCCCCCCCAAAAAAAGTCCCTAGGACATTTCAAAAGTTTCCAGGAACTTTGGGTTGTAGCGCAGGACATTTCTGTTTAGTCCAAAAATCACAGTCAATTGAGTAATCTCCCAGGCTCCCACGGGGCACTGCCTGTACTTCTATAGACGGTGTTCAACTTCCAGGCAATAGATTACTGCATTAGTATTCTAGGACGACGCCTGATTTACCCTTCTCACAGTGCTGTCACTGTCTGGCTAAAGTCTTAGTTATTGTTGTGCGTCAAATTACGCCAGGGGGTTATGGACACCTTATGTCCTTCGTAAGGGGTCAGTAACTTGTCTGTTAATAAGTTGAACACCGCCCATATAATAAACAGTGCCCCGTGTGATGGTCGAACTCACAACCTTTACACGTTGCGTACCTATCTTGCGTAAGCTACGCAACGTGCATGGTGACGTCATTCGCGCCCGCTCGGAATCGAAAAGGGAATCATTTGCAAAACTGGCAAACGATTCCAAGGAATCAAAACAGTCGGAACCGGTTCTCAACAAGAACCGGTTTTCGATACCCATCCCTAATCATGACTGAACATAATCGTTAGTAATATAATATTCACAGCTGCCTTAAGTAATGTGTTCAAGGATTTGTTGTATTTTCTTTCTTTGTTCTTAAGATATTAAGTGGTAGGCTATATAACTTTACACAGTATTACTGGATTATGTCATAAGTATAACATTTTTATGAACTGAGAAGATTGATGCCGATTGTTGATTGTGTCTCTGTAATGGGAGATTTCTTACTTTATTATTTCCTCCACTTTCAGAATACAAAATGGATCCTAAATTTAGGAAGAAGGATGGCTGCATCTGCCTTTTTGACTCCGAGGATGCCAAGAAGGTCAAGGCGGAGAAACGGCCATGGACCAGAGCTCTTTCACCAGCTGAGGTGAAAGAGGCTGCAAGGGAAGCTGTTGAGCATAAAGGTGGGGACCCCAACAACGAGGAGCATGTTCTTGGCCAGCATAAATTACAGTTTGGGGCCTTCAGG
The DNA here is from genome assembly GCA_900291075.1 of Melanogrammus aeglefinus. Classification (NCBI taxonomy): domain Eukaryota; kingdom Metazoa; phylum Chordata; class Actinopteri; order Gadiformes; family Gadidae; genus Melanogrammus; species Melanogrammus aeglefinus. The sequence continues at coordinate 3,553 of OLKM01006054.1, read as the reverse complement.
GATCAAACATTTAAATGGCTGGCTGAGAACGCTCTGGGGTATGCTGGCTATGTGGTGGCATCCATGTCGGTTGAGTCAGGTCGCTCTGATTCAACCAACAATCTGATAAATAAGAGACTATTGGAGAAGTACGTCTCTCAGTTTCCTGCTGGCCGCTATGCCATTCGGGTAAAGGACGCACTGAGCTCCAAACTTCACAGCCAACCTGCCGCTACAGCTTCTGCCTCTACACAGGCCGCCTCCACTTCCCAGCAGCCTTCAGCCTCCTTGCAGGCTGCTGTCAATGTAGCACCCACCTTCTCTCCACGATCATCCGTGGTGCCTGTATCCTCCCTACGCGGCCTGTTGTCGAGGAGAGACCAGTCCCCCCAGGCTATCTCCAAAAATGTAAAGAGGCTCTTTACAACACCAAGGATTCAGCCATGTAAGTATGCAACAATACAATTAATTTTTTGTGTTATACTGAGTTTTACATGTTTTCATATTTTTAATGTACACCATATTGATCTCATTCTTTTTTAGCTATTCCTGCCCTGCCACGCGCTGGATCCATTGAGGCATCATCTGCAGTAAAAACGGAACCAACTGACAGCGAGCTCATGCAGGCTGCCGCAGAAGTTGACCCCGACACATCGCGTAAGTGTTTTTATTTTATGCAGACAGCCTCTCACACTCTCTCTGTCTCTGTCTCCCTGTCTCTCTCTCCCTGCCTCTCTGCCTCTGCCTCCACCTCTGCCTCTCTCTCTCTCTCTCTCTCTCTCTCTCTCTCTCTCTCTCTCTCTCTCTCTCTCTCTCTCTCTCTCTCTCTCTCTCTGTCTCTGTCTCTGTCTCTCTCTCTGTCTCTCTCTCTGTCTCTCTCTCTGTCTCACTCCTCTTGCTGTAAAAAAAAAAAGTATTACAATCATGAATACAAATTTTAATTTAGCATACTTGAATATAATCAAAATGAAGATAGTGTGGTTTATCATATATAATTATTATTTCCATAATTACTGTCATGGTCTTTCTGTTTCCTTGTCTTGTTTTGGTGTGTTCCCTGTGTTTCCTGTTTTACTTTGGTATCTCTGTCTTGTTTCCACCCATGTTCCACCCATCCTCGTTGCGTGGGCTTGATTTGTATTTAAGTCCTAGTCTTTCCTTTGTGCCTTGGCGTATCATTGTGGTTTGTGGTGATTCTGGTCCTGTGTGATCCCTGTGTTCTCTGTATTCATTAACTTTTTGCCTTTTGGCCTTTGTGTCATTTTTGAGCTAATAAAGGATCCTTTACCTGAACCGTCTGCAATTGGGTCCTACCTGCCTGCCTGCCACCTGCTAATCCTAACAATTTCTGCTTAACAGAGCAGAATTTGCCTCCCGCTGGTTGGATCCCCGCCCTGCCAGAGGTTGACCAGCACTGGATCTCGAAGGCTCTGTTCCGGTGGTCACCCTCTGGTCAACCAGAGTTTGAAATTGACAAGGTGGACAGAATGTGGTGGTATCCACCTCAGCAGTCGCTGACATCCAGTGCCATCCCAGCCAAGGAGCAGTTCTTTGGGCACCCTCTGTTCCTGTGGATGCCCAGGAAGCTGTGGCGTGTGCGACTGCTCTGTCCACATCAAGACTGTGGTAAGTCAGAGCTCACCTCTGCGGGACTCCATCAGAGGGTCAGGCTGGTGGTTGGTGTCAGCGGCTCTTACTACCTGGTAGCCGAATACCTTGCATGTAAGAGTTGCAAAAGGAAGGTCATCAGCTGGAGCCACAACATCGTCTCTCAGTTAGACATTGGTCACCGCCTGCATTTCCCATGTCTGCTGACATACAAGCTGGGGTGCGACATGCAGGTTGTGCGCATGATGTGTCAGCGGGGACTGGGGAAACAGCAGCAGCCAGCTCCAAAAACAGCTGGAGGAGCAGCATGTAGAGAGCTGGCTGGGGAAAACAATTCAGTTCCTCACTGCTTACAGAGGAGTTGCACGTGCAATATCCTCTGGGCTGATTCTGCCAGTGCCGCTAGGGGACCTGCCAGTTATGCCTGCAGTGCCAAAACATCGCTGGTTGATGCAGGTGTACGCCCAGGATGTCCTTGGCAGACTGGACGAAGTTAAGGCTTCCATCACCTCACTCTTTGGCCAGGTCCTGAAGATGGGACTCCACAAAGGAAATTGTAAGGAAGCTAGCTGGTCAGGCATGGTCTACAGCTTCTTGGGCCACCAACGTTGGAAATGAGCATGGACATGTCATCATGTCTGTTCTCACAGCAAGTGAGGGCTGGGGCCTGATGAAGATGGCAGAGGGTCTTGTGAGGCGTTACAAGGATGCTGGTGTGCCACCTCCAGAGATCCTTTATGTGGACCGGGACTGCTGTGGGAACTCTCACCTGTTAAAAATCTTTGGTGCATGGCCAGGTATGAAGATCCGGTTGGACATCTGGCTCCCGCTGCATCTTTGCGTGGGATCAGAGCGACCTGCAGCAACTCAAAGCTGCCAAGCGGGCAGAGCTGGAAGCAAGCCACCTGCGTCCCACAGTAGAAGATGTCGCACGCCATATCTCCAAGGCTGAGACTATGCTTCACTGCAGGAGAGCTGTCCGGGAAAGTGGGGAGATGGGTGACCTGCTGAAGGACTTGATAGAGGCATACTCTGGAGAGAAGGGTTGCAATACCCTTGGTGTGCCTCTGATCAACAGGGCAAGGATGGCGGAAATCTTGAAGGCCCAGCTAAAACACCTTCCCTGCCTCCAGGACCCTCCAGGTTTCCAGTTATACACCCAGACTGGGACACTGAAGAAGACTGGTCATGTGCTTCCAACATACCGATGTGCCAGAGGGTCCACTTCGTTGGAAAGCTTCCACTTACACATGAATAGATTCATCCTAGGTAAATAGTTTACTCTGTTACTTTACATATTAATTGAAATGTAATAATAAGTAGCCTACTGCATGCAAGGACACACAATGCAAATATCACAATGCAAATATTCAATATTTTTCAGGAACCCTGGCAAGTGAGACCTTTTTCCAGGCATATCTGGTCGATGGTCTGTTCAGGTGGAATGAGGACAGGACCATAACAGCAGAGGGGACCGAGGGGCCTCGTTCATACAGTGGCCTCCTAAAGCATGCTGCCAACCAGTTGTCAGAGGAGGTGCTTGGGAGAAAAGTGGTGGAGTACACGGCCCCACGGAAATACACTGGTATGTATGTAGTAAATTGTTATTGAAAAAAATAATAATTGGCAGCTCAATCACTTATGACATTTTTTTTGGATTGTTGCAGGAGAGCTTATAGGTATAGAATACCTATACAACCAAAATAATGCAGTGATGGAGGACTACAAGTTGGCCTTGATGACACTGGAGACAGAAGACACCACTGTTGCAGAGGGGGAGTCTTCTTTGGAGCCATGTGACATCGAGGATCCAACTGTCCCAACCCTGGAGACAATATGGCCTCCACAACAGCTCACCCATCCAGCCACTGCTCTGCCAGCTGCCCCTCCAGCCACCGCTCTGCCCACTGCCCCGTCCAGCCATGCTCTCCTGCAGCTGCCCGTCCAGCACTGCTCTTCAGTGCCC
>OLKM01006053.1:0-15223 GCA_900291075.1 Melanogrammus aeglefinus | reverse complement strand
TCAACAGCCTCCCTCTCTGGCTGTAAAGGTAGTCCAACTGAAAAGTGGCTCCCACCGGTGCTCCATTTCTTGATGCAGATAGAAGTGGTCGTCTTACAAAAGCCCTTTGAACCGTTGAAAGTTTACGCAATAGCTTTCCACAAAATGTTTGTTCTGGCATGAGCACTGATGGGAACAGTTAGAAGGAGAGCGAAGAGAGAGAGAGAGAGAGAGAGAGAGAGAGAGAGAGCGAGAGAGAGAGAAGAGAGAGGAGAGAGGAGAGAGAGAGAGAGAAGAGAGAGAGAAGAGAGAGAAGAGAGAGGAGAAGAGAGAGAGAGAGAGCTGTGCCAATATGATGTTAGTCGTGGTAACTCAGAAGTGTCTTGTGGTAGCTTCTGAGAGGGGAGGATGATGCGATCTACAGACACATTTAATGATTCCACAGAGACAAACTGAAATCTGCTTGCTTAGTGTATCATCACAGAGTCTGAGGTGATGCAGTATGCTAGCAGATTTCTACCCCACCAATTATAAATAAGCAAAAGAATTTGCTTTGCTATTAAGAATAAAAATATGTGAGAATGTGTGGGGAAGAGATAGAATAAGAGTGGTCAGCCTCTGAATGTCTCTTCATGTGCCCTTCTATATTTGCTTGTTGCTTTTGTTATGGTGCATTCCTGCTGATTTTGCTGTAATAATATTTAAATCTTTCTTCTGTACCTCTCTCCCTCTGTGGGTCATTTTATTCAAACTTCGAAGATAAATATATGCACAACATTTTTTAGCTTGGTTATGGAAACGTTCTGAGAGACGTTATTTCTCTCTCTGTCTCAGTCTCTCTCTATCTCTGTCTCTGTGTGTGCACATCTCTCTCTCTCTCTCTCTCTCTCTCTCTCTCTCTCTCTCTCTCTCTCTCTCTCTCTCTCTCTCTCTCTCTCTCTCTCTCTCTCTCTCTCTCTCTCTCTCTCTCTCTCTCTCTCTCTCTCTCTCTCTCTCTCTCTCTATAATGTGTTTTTACCACACCAAATATATCTCAGACCATATGTCTCCATAATCAATCGTTTTCAAAGAGAACACAAAATCCTGAGAGTGAGTTCTAGGCAACGCCTGTGTGTGTCTGACCCGCACACTGGAGTGAGGGTCAGACACTGCCTTTCACCGTCCCACCGCCTTGGTGGAAGGGCTTTGTAGAGCAACAGCGGTGCTTTGGAGAATGGATCCTTCTTTAACACCTAAACAATATTAGCTTCTGGTGGTTAACTCTCTCTATTTCTCTCTCTCTCTCTCTCTCTCTCTCTCTTGTCTCTCTCTCTCTCTCTCTCCTTCTCTCTCCTCGTCATCTCATCCTCTCTCTCTCTTCTCTTCTCTCTCTTCTTCTCTCTCATCTCTCAAAGGCTTTTGTGAGCATTAGTTCTGTGCCACTCAAACTTCCTCTAAATTCCCCACGAGTTTTAATTCCAGCAAAGCAGATCCCTCTGAGGAGCTCCCATTCAATCGTGCATATTTTCCCAGCCTCTGACGATCCATTGGCACAACAGCACACCACGTCCACACCACACACAGAGAGAGAGAGAGAGAGACAGACACACAAAACACACACACAACACTTGAGAGAGAGAGAGAGACACACACACACACACACACACACACACACACACACACACACACACACACACACACACACACACACACACACACACACACACACACACACACACACACACACACACACACACACACAAAGGATAAACCGGAGCACAAAATGTCAGCGACTGGAACCAAAAGTCAGCCAGCCGCCCCCAGAAATAGAAAAAAACAAATTAGATAGGAGATAAAATTCTAATTAAACACTCAAAGAGAAAGGACTGTCACACGGCCTTAAAATGCACACCACTAACGTGCGCACACACGCATGGCATGCACACAGAACACCCTCGAACACATCAGCTTGTACATGCCGGCCTTCACTCTTTGAAAGACAAAGGGCACAAGTGCCCTGCAGTTCTCTAATGACACAACCTTTAGTCCCGCCGTCTGGGAGTCAATGCAGACTCCAGTGTGATTCAGTGATGAGAAGCTGGGCTGCTTCTGCTATTCTGACCGGTCTAATCCGGTCCGGCCCACTCTGGCTGCTGCTGATGCTGGCTGCTGCTGAATGCGCTGCTGGTGTTGATGTGAAAGGCAGAAAATAGACATTTAATCAGGACCCTGTGAAGGCCTGCGCTGCGCGGCACTCTGGGGAATTGGAAGCGGAAATAGGTGCTGTGATAGAATTAGAGAGAAACGAAGGGAAAGGAGAGGGAAGGAAATTAGGTTGTTGGTGGGGTTGGGGGTGGCAGGAGGTGAGGGGGGGCAGTGGGTGTTTCTGTTAAAGTATGAACAGTGTTAATAAGTTCTTTGGCACTGTGGTTATGAACTGCGCTGCAAATCAGGGGAATGAAAATCATGCAAACAAAGCGGATATTTCGGCTGGATACTGAGCCCCCCGCAGCCAATATGAACCCGGGTGGATATGTGTGTGTGTGTGTGTGTGTGTGTGTGTGTGTGTGTGTGTGGGTATGTGTGTGTGTGTGTGTGTGTGTGTGTGTGTGTGTGTGTTGTGTGTGTGTGTGTGTGTGTTGTGTGTGTGTGTGTGTGTGTGTGTGTGTGTGTGTGTGTGTGTGTGTGTGTGTGTACGTGTGTGTGTGTGTGCGTGTGTGTGCGTGTGTGTGTGTCTGTCAGAGATCCCACCGCTGAGAAAGTTAAGTGGGAGTCATCTTGGATACGGAAGGAATAATTTATTAGGAAGAATTTAGAAATCCAATAATTTAGAAATCCAACACCAAGCCTGCGGTTTTCTAATTGGGCTATAATCGTCAATAATTGCATTGTAGCTTCCAAATGAAAAAGGCTACTTAGATTAAACAGCAATTTCTTTAATAACGTACCAAAAGCAACTTTTAATTGTTCTTCATGTGTATCACTACCATTATTGGGATAATGCATTCCTACAGAGGCCCTGAGGGAAGATTCAATCACAATAAGAGGTTTTTTTAAGGGTTTTTCAAACCGTCTATTTTAAATCGAGGTAGATTGTATTTCCACCCAGCTATAAAGAAATGCAGAAGTGAAATAAACAGAAGGCTGTAGGAACATAAATAACAAGCACGCATCCCAGTGAATTGTAGTAAACATCTACGAGAATACTGGTGGTGTGGCGGCTCAGTTAAGTCACTGCTCTTTTCACTTTTTTTTGGTCACGGTTTTCAGTGACCAAACTACTACTACTGTACTATTATTATACCTTTGATACCTTTATAAACCCAGGGTAGGCTCACTGTGAAATCAAGTATTCGAATTCTGTTGTGCTTTCTTAAAATGTTTTTTGTCTAATAAACATTAGCTGAAATAAACCAATGGCCTATAAAGTGCAGTAATAGTCTTCACCTTGTATTAAATCCCTGAATGTAATGTATAATCGCACCCAGACCTTGGGTGATTTCCTTGTATCGAAGTGTGAAAAAAGTTGGTTGAATACTTACAATATCTACTTCATAATAATTATATGGCTGTGACCCCAAATTGTTATCACGCTGCACCATATTTCTAACGTTTTGACTGGAACCGTAACACCGCTAGAGACCGCTCCTGAACTTTGTGGAGAAACACGTTGGATATCAAAGACAATGCATTCATATTTCATTCTGTCGACAGACCTCAATCACATATGGTGGACTATCAGATCCAATTTGCCATACAGTGATATCATGTGAACACTCTGCTATAAAGTTTGGCTTTGGAATTTCAGAAGAGTTTTAAGACAAATGCTTTTCTTGTGATTTTTTATAAAGCCTTCTGTTGCTGTTTTAAATAAAAGTAAATATCTCCACAAATATTGCCCCCGATTGAGCCGACAGACATTGGTGAATACAAAATGAGTGAGATTACCGCTCCGGCCCCTGAAAGACGCTGCATTAAATACGCTTACTTTTAATGTGTTTTTCGCTCACAGGTCGACGGGGGATTCATCATGAATATCCATTAACGTGTTGAACCCCTCAGGGTATAAGCAAAGGGACTATGAGACAAACATGACGAATTGATGATTTCGCTGAAATAAATTATCAGTCCAAATCAAAAAGCTATTACATGAGCTTTTACATGACGCAACAAACAGGGTCAAAAAGGTTCATCCCCAGGTTTATCCAGAGGTACCATATAAACACTGATCGCCTCGGTTACATTTCCCCTGACATTATGTAAGACCAGAACACCAGATCGCGGGCTGTGTTTGGAACATGACGCATTGTGTTCCAGGCTGCACTTTCGTCCTTGATATCGAGTGGCAAAGTGCAGCGGTAAGATTAGGGGTAGTGTAATGACTGCCGGCTGAAAAGTTTGGTTTCTTCTTCTGCTAATTTGTCTTACATGTTATCCTTATATTGTAGCCTGCTCCAGAGAAGAATCAATAATCTACATTTCGCGGGTATATTCACATGGATAGAATTCTACTGGAACCGAACTAACGGGCGGGAACCACACAAGAACTTGAGTTTGGCTGACGCACAGAATGCAGAAGAGGACTAGATATACGGTAAACTGATAGCATAATCCCATAAGCCGGTGGGGGGAAATGAATAGTTTTATAGTTGAGCCGGGGGTGCTAAATGTAGGCGTGCCTGGGAAACTAACCTCCTTAAAAGTAAGTTTTTGTAGAGATTTAAAATCAAACTAATCAAACAAAATGGAGTAGACTGGCAACTGCAGAAAAACATTTGGCGATGTCGTCTTCTGAGGTGTGATAACGTCTACGGCCCTCACACTCTCTGGTTTCCTGGCTGCCCCCAGAACAAATCATACCATCAGTTCATAGCCATAAGGACCCCCTGCCTTGAGCCACTGTGGTGCTTTTATAATTACTACGGACAGTCCACCCTTCTTAGGTTGTATTTTTAGCACAGGAGCGCTCTAAACTGCCCCAGTTAGGCATCAAGGTTTTGTGGAGAGATTTGCCTTCAACGTGAATAATGCCTTAAAGGGTTATCTGAAACCAGTATCTCCATAGTTAAACTGTTAGTATGTAACTGGTCTATGCAGACAAGGTTCTAGGGTATATACAATGGTTTGGGCAATACTAGTCGATTGCATTTATTACTGATCGCCCTTGAGAGAGAGAAATGTAATTTTGGCATTGAATTCTTTCCCGAGAGTGGTAATTGAATTGATGGCTTCACCTGTGTATATGCTAAACATCTAATTGAGGCACACAGACAGCAGTATATTCTGTTAATCAGCTTTACTGCCCGGCTGGAAGGAACAAACATGTCAATCAAATACTTCCTTATATTAAATTAAAATGGAGGTCATCAATCAACCTTTTCAATAAGTCTCCACTTTCTTCCTCCACAGATACAGATGTTATAGTCACAGTGGGTCACTAAACAACAAGGACCTCTTTGGGTGAGCCTGCCGAGGTAGTATCACGTTGAAACGACATAACATCAGTAAATATCAGAAAAGCAAATGTCGTGTCTAAGACCCAGACTTAAGAAGGAGCGCAGGGCAACCATCCAATTAAGGAATGAACTCACACGACGCAAACTAATCCTGAGTAAAACTAATTAGTGCGTTAAATTCATGACCTTAATCAGAGGGACACGTTGATTCTTATTATTCATGGCCACACAAAAACTAAGAAAATCTGCACCGTGTGACCAAAGATACCAAAACCCAAAATCAAACAAGGGACGAGACGGAGATAATGCTGGCCGCAACGGCTAGAGGCGGGTGCCGTTCAGGACAGTGGAGACGGGAATCTGAGGTCCAGCTGCCTCTGGTGTGCTGCGTGTGGGTTTCTCCTCTTCATAACGGACGCCGCTTAATGAGGCCTCATGCCCACATCGCGTTGTCAGGAGAACACGCAGACTGTTAGAAGAGAGTTGCCGCCTCATCTCTTCGCGCACGCCTACCGAAAAACCCAAAGAAACAATGCTTCACCCTTGGACGGATACCTCATTATTTGGAAACGATGCCTCCTCTCGCCATCACACACACCCACGCAGAGAGAGCCACAGATACGTGGCACAAAAACCACACAAGACTGTATCAGTGAATGGGAACAGCAGGGAAGAAACCTCATGCCAAAAGCTGTTATTAAAACTGGACAGTACAGTCTGCGACAATATGCCTAGAAACAGCATGACACGCGCAGTAGGTGCACATGCAGTCCACATAATATAAAGTTAAAGAGATTGGAACTTTATGTGTTCTGAATTGCAAAACCAAAATGCATGGTCTGGCTTCTGTTGTTTTCCGCTTTGGAAGAAAATAAAGATTATCATTGCTCTGGACCTAAGTTCTCCCCACTTGACGAAAACAAAGCGGTCGTTGAAGACAAAAGCACTTGGGGCAATTTGTCACAGGCGAAAATTCCAAAAGGGATTCGATTCCACGCGCGCCTTTGTAGAGCAGGCATCCTGGTGTGGTGTGTTATGTTGTGTGTGTGTGTGTGTGGTGTGTGTGTGTGTGTGTGTGTGTGTGTGTGTGTGTGTGTGTGTGTGTGTGTGTGTGTGTGTGTGTGTGTGTGTGTGTGTGTGTGTGTGTGTGTGTGTGTGTCAAGTTTTGCTTCAGTTCAAGATGTTACCAACTTCTCTGTTTTCTGAGCAGTCTCCAAAATAAGAGCGGAGCCAATTTGGATGATAGCATTACATACGTCCACAACATTGGAATATGTGTTCGTAAATGGCAACGGCGAAAACAGGTATATCAGACACGCGTGTGTTTGTTTGATTATTTACGATGCAATTATCTATCTGTCAAGTCTGTCTGGGCCCCGAGTGCGGTCACCCACGGCGACCTCACTAAAGCCGCTCTCCTACTGCGATGCGACCACGCCCGTAGCTAGGAGGTCACCGAGGTCCGGACCTATGCAGCTGAAAGTAAAAATTGAAAACTAATAAAATTTGAGAATTCTCAGAGACTTCTCAAAATCCTCTAGCTGAATTCAGTTTCAGACTTGAATACTTTGTCGCGCTGCCTTTTTTGACATCTGGTGTGCGTGTGCGAGCCAAGCACAATCCCCCCGACACAGAACTGAAACCCCGCAACTGATGCCACAACACCCCCCCGCCCCCCCTTCCCTCTCACACTATTTTTCAGACTCTTGCCACGGCCCTTGACTGCATCACTGAATTCATCTAGACGTCCCGGTGGAGCTGTATGCGAGACCGCAAATGTTTTAAAGCAAAACAACATCCGTTATCACCCATTTCAGGCAATAGTCAATAGCGTAACCAAACAGAATTTCCAAACACAGAAATAAAGGTTAATTCCGTCAATGTGTTTCTATTTTCCCATTTCTACTTTCTCCGACCCTCCTGTGTTCACCATGATTATTTTGCAGATGTGCTGTTTATTGAAGGGCCCTGAGCCCAACGGGGCGGGTTTAAAGTTGTGTAAATTCAAAAACCCAATGGGCTGATGGATCTGTTTGGTGGGCAAGTCAGACAGAATAATAATTTTAAAAAAACAATGGATGTGTGGTCGGCCCCAAAGTCCCGCCGGCCCAACGGGGGTGGGCGGGCTCTGCCAGATGGTCAAGCCCTGGTGCTTTATTGTCTGAAAAGGGCAACTACTACAGACAAACGTCCTGGACATGACTCTCTGACCAGAGGCGGCGTCCCGTCAAACATATCTGCGCAGGGGGCCCTGAAACTCCGGTCATGGAAAAAGGGTCCCTATCTCACCTCCTGCTCTGGACATGGTTTGGAGTTCAAATGTGAAAACAGCTTGACTTTCCATACTGTGTGGTAAATTAGTCGAATTGCAGACAGCATACATATTGTGTTTCCCTAACTCATAGATGTTAGCATTGTATAGTTTTACCAGCCATAGCTTGAGGATGATGGTTTCTTGGAAAGCCTTTTAGCCTTCAAGGCTTTCAGGGTTTTGTTGTGTATGCACATGTGCGTGTTTGTGTGTGTGTGCATGTGTGTGTGTGTGTGTGTGTGTGTGTGTGTGTGTGTGTGTGTGTGTGTGTGTGTGTGTGTGTGTGTGTGTGTGTGTGTGTGTGTGTGTGTGTGTGTGTGTGTGTGTGTGTGTGTGTGTGTGTGTGTGTGTGTGTGTGTGTGTGTGTGTGTGTGTGTGTGTGTGTGTGTGTGTGTGCGTGTGTGTGTGTGTGTGTGCGTGTGCATGTGCATGTGTTATTGGAAGGCTGCTATATTTAACTGGTGAATGAGATACTGTAAAGCCTTCACAGATTATAATCAAGGATAAATTTGAATATTGAACTCAACTTGAATCTTTTCTATAGGCGTTAGCACAGTGCGTTAGCACGGCCCGTAGCAAAGTCTGTGGTGTGTCTGTTTGTTATCTGATTTATTGCCTGAAGGCAGTAGGCCTAATCTGAATCAGTGATCTCTCTGTGTTCCCATGGCTCCTCGAGTCTCTCTCAGAACGGTGTTTGATGGAGGCGCCATGAGTGGCACGGCTAGCAGGTTTCAGCGAGGGGAGATAGAACTTGCTGTCAAATCTGCCACGCAGATTAAATTTGTGCCACCGGATACGTATGAGAGCATACATGCCGAGCCGAATTGACCGCCAGACGAACGGCTCTGGGTTCGATCCCCGAAGTCCCCCCTACCTGCTCCCTCATGACTTGTCTCTGTATTGACTCTGTAAAGTCACTTTAGATAAAAAAGTATCGTCTGGATGACATAATTGTTATTGCAAATAAATAACTATTTTATTTATTGTTTATTATTATATTAATTAGACGGTGTGCCTCCAATGTTTTGCCGATTCGATTTATTTTTCTATCCTTTTTTCCTATGCTTTGCGCGGCTAAGGGCGCGTTCCACTCCAGGCATTTACATCACCGTGAACACAAGATGAGTGCAGCTGAATAAATCACCTTTGTGCCCTCTTTTAAAATAGCACTCCTCGGAATCGCAGCTGAATAGTTCCTGTGCGGAGCCGCATTAACCCAAGAAATCTGTAGACTTGGGGTAGAGACGTACACACCATGTGATGAGCGGGTTGGTGCGGCGCCTGGCCTTTACAAACAGGCATGATCGAAAAACATAATGAAGAACTGCCAATAACAATGCAATGAGTGCCACCTTGGTGAACTATGCAGATGAGGATTTGAGTCGCAATGGAAAACGTTTAAAGAAAAAAAAATTGAAGTAATCAAACAAAACCGTTTAAAATTGGCAAGTTACGGACGAAGATGAACAAGGTACCAGACAGAACAGCTAACACAAGGTTATTATTACTTGACATATTCTAATGAGCCGTGCTGAAGCTATGTGGGCTATCCAGTGGTGTAGTCTAGGTTTTTGTAGTGGGCATACTGTGATGATTTCCTATTAGCCTCTTCGATACCCATCCTAAAAACGCCGCCACACTCACTGTTGCATTACGTAGCCTAACCAACCACCATAAGTAATTCAGATTTATTCAACACTTAATATTGTCATAAGCTTCTAGGAGACACATGAATAGTCAAATTAAAATCAGCACTTAGGCACTAGCATCATCAAATAAACTATAAAACATCAATATAAAAAAAAACTGTTTCTATATAAACACTATACTACTGTATATGTAATCGTAACCGGCCTGGCCTGGACTGGTACTAATGTGCGAATAGGAGACGAAGGGATACTTGAATCTTTTGCACAGGACATTTTATTTTACAGAGTCATTACATTATTAATAAATATAAATATAAATTAAAACATATCAGCCTTATAGAATAAACATCTGTTCAGATGTGAGAAAAAGAAAAACAAAACAGTACATCCTCAAAACCGAACAGCAGAGGGGAACCATGACAAAAAATAAAACAAACACAACCTTCATTGGTATCACAAGTAATAAACACACAGTCTGACATGAAGGATATTTGGTGGAATACAACACTTTTTTTGTCAAACAATGTTGTTCTTCCCTCCTTTAATGTAGTGGCCTGCTAGTTTACAAAACTCTCCAAATGTTCTTTGTATTCAGGGCCAGGCATCTGGGGGGTGCTCTTATACCCAGCTTTAACAAGGTTGGTGATATTTACCACCAACTTTCTGTCCTTCCATTCTAACCGCAAGAATGCCTGCTTTTAAACCTCCTCTAGCCTGACTCTCAGTCCACAGGGCTGGCCAGGAGATATTATCTAGAAGGAACAATGACATATTTAGCACACACCACACACACTGACTCCACTCACTAAAATGTGCATATATAAGTACGTTTGGCCAACGCAATCCTTTAAGGTGGGGAAAATGTTCGTTGACAAATCAGCCTGGCTAATTGTTTATCTTTACTACCACCAAGATTAGCTAGCAAGGCTGTTTAATGAATTAGGCTATGTGTGTGGGTATTTATTCGTTTGGGAAAGCTCTTATAAGCTAGTAACTAATATGGCTAATATCTGCTAAAGTTTACTTGTATTACTCGATATACGACTTTCACTTACCCGGTACACTGCTGGCTTCAGGCCTCGCTGTAAGTTTCCCTCTTCCAACTCTTCTCCATCTTCTAACCTGACTAACGGAGTTGCATCCAAAGGCAAGGACAGCAAGGCTTTTTTGACATTAAAAAAATCGTTCAAAGTGGTTTGTTTGTTTTCGTTTGATATTCATATTGACGTTAGGAAGTTGGACACAAAGTTGAAATCACCGAGGAGCCCACAAAGATGATTTCGCTGTTGCTAGTGACGTGACGTTCAGGTCCGAGTGACGGGGCACGGCACGGACCATGGGACGGGAAACCTCTCCGCGCTATAAATGCTGCGTTCCATTGTACTCAGACTTTTTATATGATTCCATCGCTCGGAACTCGGGACTCTCCGACTTCCGACAAGGAAAATTGAAGAAGTGTCATACTTTCATTCATGAAATAAAGAGAAATTCTGTCTCTATCGAAATTGATACGTATCATTGCGCATTTTTAAGTGGGCATACGCAAATGCTGGAGTTTTCCTAGTGGTTATACGGCGTATACCTGCGTATCACGTAGACTACACCAAACAGCACCTGAATCCATGGTGAAAAGCATACCATTTGCTTCAGTCTCACACAAAACCATGTCTGCATAACAGTCCAGCTGCTAATTCTTTTGCACATTTTGGATGTAAGTATTCATAAGGCCCCTTACAGCCTTTCATTGTTTTTTTACAGCTCCTTATTTGAATAGCTCTTTGTCTAATGTCAGCTACGCCGCTGGGATTAGTTTCTGTTGTAGCTCCTTGTACAATACCGGGGTCTAAACCAGCACAGCCTTCTCTTGGAGCTGGGTCCACCTTGTGGAGTGCTCGCTACAGAACATAATGGGACAAATGCTCATGTACTACTGGTGGCGGCCCCGTTTTGTGCAATTCACCGAGATGAAATGGAAACCATCAACCTCTGAATGTCAAGTGTTTGTGAACAAGCAGGCAAGCAGGTCGGCCTCCATTCAAATAGGAGCACAAAACAATTTGAACACATTGTAAACAGAAATTCAACAGTAGGCCTAGAGAAGACATGCTTTTCTCGTAAAGAACCACTTTTGGAGATAGCAATCTTGGCCATGTTGCGACATTGAAGTCCTTGCGCTTGTCGTCCCAGGTGGGGCTGTAATGGAGGCAGATCTGTCAGATCCATTGAAACAATACATCTCATCAGCAATGCAGTGTGCGTGTGCATGGTCTAACTCTCTCTCTCTCTCTGACACCCACTGAGCATGCAGTGGTTTGGCAAATTGAACTAAACTGTGGTGCCACACACACACACACACACACACACACACACACACACACACACATTCACGCATACACACACACACACACACACGTGCAATGTGATGATCAGCGCGCCATCGGCTTCAGAATACCCAATAAGCATCTGGAGAAGCGTTTGTGATAGAGCCCACTCGGTTAGCAACTCATTGATCCTGTATTTTCCTCAGAAAGCACAACACAGAATATTGAAATATCAATCTAGTGCCACATCTGATGCTATTTTGAAATAAATCGTTTCTTTATGCATTGCAATTTTTTATTGTAATGCAGTAGTACATTATAGTATAATAATGACCCATTTAGAATTAGTTTTATAATATAAAAAAACACATGTGTAACATGAAAGGTAGAACGATAGTGCTGAGTCCTAAGCCTCCACCCTGTTGTAATAAAACCAGGGCTCCATACTGGCTCAATCATGCCACTACCATGCGGTTCAGCTCACACTCCCAATTTGATGACAGATATAATAACCCCTTCCACACAAGAATGCCTGGGAAAGCAGAAACAAGCACGGAGGGGTCCATAATTGTTTGTTATCAAATCCAAATTTGCCCACACACAACTAACACAAATAAACATTTGATTATTATTCTAATTCCCAAAATTATATATTCTATAATTTTTTTATTATAATTATACATTTGTTATTAATTCTTTTTTTCAGAGCTGTTTTATATAACCCTAGATGAACGACCACACACATATAACAACACGCACGCAACACACATTTTTTTGTGTGTGTTCTGCATTGACAACCTGAGATTTTTTTTTTCCTGTGGATTAATGCTTTCTCTGGCAGTTGTATTATTATGTATCATTATCAATCTCTTATTTTGCGGTGGCCAATGAATCGCTTGCATTTAAGGATAGGCTTTAGCAAACTAATGAATAACTTTTTGTAGACTACTGACTATAGTGACTGGTCATTTAACAAGTACAACGGTGTCAACACATACAGTGACCCTTTAAAGAAATTAAAACCCTTTGTTTTGATGCACCTGACCTCTAAGAGAGAACAGAACGTTAGCACTCAATCAGAAGCTTCCCTCACATTGTCTTCTACCGCAGCTCTCTAAATTAGTTGTGGCAGAGTTGTTCCCATTCCACTTAAAGTGGACAAGAGGGACCGCTTTGTACGAGGGCAAACCAGAGCAACAAGAGGGGCTTCTAAATGTTTTTTATGGGATCAGATGTAATGCATCCCTGTTCTGTTTGTTGTTTCCTAGGGTTATGCTTGAAGATATATGATATTATGTTGTTTATTTTGTATTTCAGCCTGATTTGCTCAAAACCAATCACCCTTCTCTGCCAAGCAGGGGACGTTTGTCCTGAGTAAATCCTTGTTGACTATTATGATTATTACATCTGCAAAAAATAAAAATAGGTTTCCTAGGGATCTAATCAACGCGTTATTGCCCTCTACTGGGCTACTTGGTCAAGGGGATTAGAACCAAACACAGACAGGGCCCTATTTTAACGGTCTGAAACGCAAGTGGGAAAGCGCAAAGCGCAAGTAGCTTTGTGGGCGGTTCTACGGCGCTATCGCTATTTTACAGGCGGATAAATGACACTTCCGCCGCGGCGCAAGCGTCAAAAGGGTTGGTCTGAAGCAGCCTAATTACCCGTAGTGTGTGGTTTGGGCGTAACGTGCATAGACAAACCAATCAGAGCGTTTCTCGCATTCCCTCTTTAAGAACGATCGGCGCATGTTCCTGGGCGGATATGCTATTCATTGAGATGGGGAGGTTTTGCCAGGCGCACGCAATGAAAGGTTCACCACATGACAGAATACCGATGTGCTTGTCAGAGCAGAGTCAAAGAGACGCGACCTTGGCTTTATATGGGGATGGGAGAAACCCACCCAAAATTGCTTCGTGAAAGCGGTTGGGAGGAAAATCGCCGTAATTTGTTTTCAGCAGTGGACAAAATTATATTATATTATTTTATATTATATTAATTATTATTATTATATTAAATTATATACAAAAATTAATTTATTGTATGGTTTTGCAAAAATGGGAACGCTGTGCCGTGTAGATGAGAGAAGCAAAGTGTATGCGCGGAGGTTGCACAAGCAAGCATCCCGTATGCATCGCCATGCGCATGTTATGCACGCGCCCTTAAAATAGCATCTGAACAACCGCGCTACTGACTTTAGACCAGTATTCTCTGTCAGCGTAGTGCAATGGTTTTCAGAAACGTCAACATACGTCTGTGCGCCAGGAACACGCCTCCTCCTTCCGCCGAACCGCCTCCTTGGGGCCGCAAGATCATTCCCTAATTTACCGGCGAGGTGGCGCTGGTGGCAAAGGAACCTCACTCGCGCCAGTTGTAGTAAACTAGCAACGAACACTGCGCCAGTGCCTAAGATCACTTGCGCCGGATGCAAGATAGGGCCACAGGGTTTCTTTCAGTAATCGGTGCGCATTCAATCATGATCCAATTCACACCGTTTTGGAAAATATTAATTTCTGCTTGTTAAATATGCATTAACAAGCATATACTGCAAACTGTACACCAATTAATGCATTACAATAGTTATTCACACTGATTAAAATACTTGTTGTCCTGAAATCAATTGTTATATTGTTGTAAAACTAGTTTTAGCACACGTGTTGGTGAATGATTCTTGCCCTTTTTAGGGTTTGAAAGCACTCATTGTTAGTCGGCTTATATAAAAGCTATAGCTATTATTATATTATATTATATTATATTATATTATATTATATTATATTATATTATATTATATTATATTATAGCTATTAATGTAATGAAACGCAATGGTTGTTCAGAGTGCCTTTTGTCATCCTCATTGTCCATTTTCTTATAGTGACAGTGATGCATGTAATTGGCTTAGCAGTTACTGTAGTTCCACTTTGTTTTCTGTGTTCCTTTAGAGCAGATAGTGAACTGGAGATGCCAACGGAGCAACACCGCTCTTAGCCAATCAGTTAACTCTTAGGAATCACAGCGATTGAAGAAGAAGTGGCGAGGGGGGGGAAAGACAGCGGACCCATCTGGGGCATAAAACGACACATGTTCAGTGATTTCATATTGTTATTGAACAATGCTCGGCAGGATCCATATTTTTGTTGGTTCGCAAAATAATTTTCAGGTAGTCTTGGGTAACATTTGGGTATTTTTCGATATATTCAATGCATCTTATCCTCTTCGAGTCCCGACATTGATGTTGAAATACAGAGAACATGCAGAATCTAGAAAAAGCTAAATTATCACATTTGTGAGAGATGCACCATCCCCTCTACATCTGTAATTGACATGGGACTTATCATTTTGTTATTTCCTCATTTTATTTTTGGTTGAACTACATGTAATGTGCTTGATACCTACTTTAACAGTTTGCTACTCGAAAAGTATCTATTACTCAAGTTGAAGCAGCTAATCGACAGAGAGATTAGAATAGGTCTGCGGTTTACAAATGTCTGGAACAATTACAGCTCCCAATGGTGTTCTGCCATGGACCTT
>OLKM01006052.1:0-15225 GCA_900291075.1 Melanogrammus aeglefinus | reverse complement strand
GCTGCTCGTGATTTAATGATTTGTGAAGGGAATTAGAGGAATCGGCATTGGTTCGCGGGTGTATTGAGCTTTAATGCTCAGTATAAAATATATAAAAATGAATATAAAAATTACACGTGTTCAAATGCAATAAAAACAGGTGAGAGTCATAGAGGAGGCTTCACCGGATCTTGTTCCGGCAGGATCCGGCTCAAATTAACCCCTGTTAAGAATGCTTAACTTGGATATTAATTAATGGCTCAAATATTAAGGATCATGCTTTTGACATCTTACGCATTTACGCGGTCAGTGATCCGCTGCCAGGCTTTGGTTCTCTGGGTTGCAGCTAGGCTTTAGCGTTCCCTTCCCTCCTGTAATATAGTATCCCACACTCGTATGCTCTCAGAGGATGGAGATTATTCATTGAAATAAGCGGCCCGTTTTCGGCCATTTGATGCATGATCCGTCTTTATTAGGTTTGGAAGATAGACGCGCACGAACCGATAGATATCAACCCCGTGTTGATTGAACTAACCCATAGCCGTTTCACACCGGTGCCGATACGAAAAATTGCGGCGGTCCGGATTTGCGGAATATCCGTGCGGCAATTTTCCGGCAACCCGTGCGGCGTGGAACCGACCTAGGGTGACCAGATGTCCAGCATTGTGGCGGGACACGGGACAGTCCTCATTTTCGATGGACTTTGGTACAGTCCCGCAAATTGAGAACGTTGTCCTGCATTGTTATTGACAGTCGGACTCGATTATTTTTTTATTTTTTTGAAAATGCGTATTTTATAATCTGCCATTTATCAAATAGCTGTGTGCGGAGACAGCAGTGGGGGCTGTCATCAGGGGGAAGGGCGGGCTGTTTGATCATGTCAATCAAACTGGGACGCGGACGCCGGTTAAGGGCACGCGCACCAACAAGAAACATCAGGTCAGAACGGCAGGAGATAAGAGAGCGCGACCCGTACGACTAAAAGGAAATGCAGCTACAACAAAAACAGCGGAAACCAATATATCCCTGGGTGAAAACCAGTTCAAGGGCGTCTTGTACTGTTAGGGCCTATGTAAGTTTGCATAAGTAAATTTTTCATTGTCACACGGAGGGTGAATTCGACGTAAAAAGAAGAAAAAAGAAGAGAAAATGCAAGTCACAAACAACGGGTTGCTCACAAAAGGAGGCTTCCCATCCATGGCATACGTTCCTGCTAAAACCCAGATTTAAACGCAGATAATGTACAGCAAGCTGGCGTTCTACTGAAGGTCGCCCCCAGGAGGTGTCACCTACTCGCCTAAGAGCGTATTTCACGTAACCGGGGCCTGCCACTTTGTCCGCGCACAAACGGTAGTCTGTTGGTTCCCACTTCTTGGTGAATTGGGATCTGGTGCACCTACCGACAGCTCTGGCTTAGGTTGGGCACAGGGTAATCAACCCTAGAGTTCAGCGTTTTAAACTCTATTTGTTAAACCTCCGTTCGTGGAATACCCCGCAGTAGTGGGTGAGGAGTTTTTTCTTGCGTTAGCGATCACTGGCCAAATTGTTTACATCAACACCACATCTGCCTTTCAGAGAGGGGGGGGGGGGGTGTTGGTGTTGATGTAATCATGTGGCCGGTGATCCTTGCGCGTGTTCCAGAGGGCGGAGTTCAGTCCGCCTAGAGAAGCGCTGCATGTGTGTGTTCGTTCAGTAGCCAGAGTAAAGCCCTGTGTGCATGCGTTCGGTACCCAGAGTCAAGCTCTACATATTTGCGTTCCCGACCATCCACAACAAGGGAAACTGTTCGCTCAAGACACGCTGAACACGCGATCTCCAGGTAAGTAGGCCTACCGTTCTCTGGTGATCGGTCGTTTACATAGGCCTATCGATCACGCTCTTGCATATCAAACGCGGAGCGTAGGAGTCGGAGCTGTCGGACGGTGTTGTTTGTTCAGGGCTTGTTCACATTACCTCCGTCAGTCGGCGGATCTCATTGACTTTGCATGGGGCGCCCGCGGCAATGCATTTTGGGTCCGTCCGTCTATTCGGCTCCGTGGCCTGCGTCAAAAAGTGGAGAAATGTTCAACTTTTCAGGCAGCGCCGGATCCGTCGGCCAATCAGATCGTGGTTATGCAAATAGGCCTACACTTCACGCATTTTCTGGATCCATTTTGCAATAACAAGCAGGAAAAATATGGCCGTTTTATATTTTTAAAGAAATGTGGAATAATAGGATTGTTTTAAGTCAGCTGTTGTTTGTGTCCTCTTTTGTAGGCTATTTATATCCACACATCGGCTTTGTAGCGGGAAACGATTTGATTGGCGGCAGTATGCGTCTACAAAACTAGTCCCCTATACGTCCGACACGCCCATCTGCCGACGGACGCATGTAGTGTGAACAAGGCGCAACATCTTGTTCACACTACAAGGCGCGCTTCATGCGTCCGTCAACGGATGACCGAGGGCGTGTCTGACGTATAGGGGGACTATTCATGCAGACTGGCTTTGACGGCTGATACCATGGATGTACTTTGCGTGTGCCGTGTTTTCCCGCTGATGTGGTGAAGCTGTATGGTTATGCTTGTTGAGAGCTTAAATTAAACGAACTAGGCCTAGGCCTATATAAATTGACTGAACAATTATTGAAGTTTAAACATTTTGTTCAGCAATTTGACAACTGACAGATGCAAATATTGTAGCCAGTAAAAACGCAAATTCTGACTTGTACCATTTATGGGCAGATTTAGAATCATTGTGTTTATGTTGTTTATATAAGTTAAACACAACTCAGCCAGATGTTTGCAGCCAACTTGTGGTAGTTTATTCAACTCTAGCCCTCCAGTCCGTGCTTACACATGATCTGCATTTATACATATCATGACATCCTCTTTATTTTCTTTCTTTTTTTTTTTTTTTTTTTTTTTGTCCATTGAGCTAAAACAACTGCTCAAACACATGAAAAAAAGTCCTAGTACTCCTCGATGAATCTTCTTTGGCTTTGAGACAATTCGTCACTTGCTTGTTTAACAGGTAGACCTTGAAGCTTTGTAGGACTAGAATTACTTCCTGACGTTTTTCTTTGAATGTCCATTTCATGCTTTTTCTCTGTACTGTCATGCACATCCTGTTGAGTCACATCTTGTTTGTTGGTGTCCTTTAGTGTGTTACTCAGTTCGCTTGGACTGCATCAGATACTTTCTGTTTCTTCTGTATACTTGTCCCAGGTGTCTGGACTACCATATGATCTTGGCTGGTCAGAAAGTCCCGTTACTGGGCCTGGAATTCCATAATCCTTCCTGCCAGATTCTGACATTGTCGCCAACCTCAAGTTTCTGGAGTGCTTCTGGCTCCTTGATCGAAATATTTCTTTCTGTTTCTGTGTGTCTTGTTTCAAACACCTGTTGTACTGTACTTGTGACCATTTGAGTTTCAGCATCTGGGATGTCGTCGGAAGTCTTTTTCTCAAACGTCGACCCATCAACAGCTGGGGCTGTGACACTCGACATCCTCCAGAGGTGTACTCCTCAGACCCAGCAACGACAGATAATGGATCTTTCCATCAGCTTTCGATTTTTTAAGCATGAGTTTGATAGTCTGTATTCCTCTTTCTGCCATTCCATTAGACTGCACATGGTAAGGGCTTGAAGTTTGGTGACTGAACTCCCACTCTTTTGCAAAGGCTTGGAACTCACAAGAGCTGAACTGTGGTCCCGTTATCTGAGGATCACTTATTTTCAGGAATGCCATGTTCTGGCGAACTGTGGACTTCAGATGTGTGATGATTGTTGCACTTCTTGTGTCTGACTTCAACCACCTCCACCTCTATGAATTTAGAAATAGTAATCCACCAGTAGTAAATACTCTGCTGGCTAAAGGTTGAATTAGGTCAACACCTATCTTCTGCCAGGGGTCTTTCTGGAAACACTGTGTGGTTGTAGTGGCTCTTTAGTTTGACGTTTCTGATATGTCCTGCACACGTCACACTTGTCCACCATCTCTGCGATTTTTTTCCGACATTCCAGGCCAAAAAGGACTTCTCTTGCTCTCCGCCTGCAGCTTTCAATGCCCAAGTGACTTTCATGGATGCGCTTTAACATTTCTCTTGCCTCATTGCTTGCCGGAACGATGAGTCGTCTCCCTTGTACAGAACTCATTCACAACTGAATGATCTCTTCTTGAAGTTCCAATACGCTCGTATTTCTTGGGCAGCTTGGCTCTTGGTTCTGGCCATCCGATTAAAGAAACAGTTCTTTATGGATGGCCAGAAACCAAGAGCACGAGAAGCCCAAAGAATACGAGGCGTTATTGTGATCCTCTTTAGGCATTTGTTTATATTTTTTTGTATTTTTGTTATTTCTGCCGCGAGAGCACAGCTGCGCTGCCTTTTCAAAGAGACATGTCAACTTCACGTAACTAATCGCCTCTCTCAACGTATCAGACGTCGATTCCACAGACAACTCGATCTCTTGATAAGGGACTCTCTTTAACTGCGAATTCACATGACTTTGCCTTTTAGTTTTAACTCCGTAAGGTATTGGTTAAATGAACTTGTCCCCTTGCACACACGTGAAAAATTTGTAACCTTTCATAGGTTATTTTCTTTCTGGAGGTTGACTGTATTCTTCAAATTCTTCCAGAATTATCGCCAGTTTAAGCCTATCATCCTCCTCGTCAAACGTGAAGGTATTGTACACTTCCACTGCCTCTTCGCCGGCTATATGAAGAAATAGTGAGGACTGTACCTTAGCTGACTTGCTCGCGCCCCCAGCAGCTGTTAAATACAGCTCAAAGCTCTGCCGAAATCTCCTCCAGTTTTCTGACAGGTTACCGTGCAGTAGATCAAGTCCAGCGGGCGGCTTAAGTCCTTCCATGTTTGCAATACCGATGTTAGTGTTTTGCTCTTTTACTTCTGAGACACCTGTGTATGTTGTTGTAT
The DNA here is from genome assembly GCA_900291075.1 of Melanogrammus aeglefinus. NCBI lineage: Eukaryota > Metazoa > Chordata > Actinopteri > Gadiformes > Gadidae > Melanogrammus > Melanogrammus aeglefinus. The sequence goes on along the minus strand of OLKM01006052.1, from coordinate 10,328 downwards.
ATAAAGTTAAACAGACAAACAACTCAGCCAGATGTTGCAGCCATCTTGTGGTAGTTTTATTACAACTCTAGCGCCTCCCTTGGCTTACAACATTGATCTGCATTTTATACATTATCATGACTATTGTGTTGGCAAATTTGTTCTGCATCTACTAGTGCTTCAGGAGTATTAGCTGGTCTAGTTGCTAGCTCTAGTGCTAGCACAAACTTCAGGAGTCCCGCAGTGAATTCAAACCAGTTTCACTTTAACATCGGGTAGGCGAAGAGCGAGGTAATAAAATCTATATGTTGCCTATTCGGCATATTGAACCATCGGCCTAATGCGCCTCTTGTTTGACTTATCGGACAAACAGTCCGTTCGGAACAATGGGTCCCGTTTACGTAACATAAATGGTCGCAATAGTGGCATGTCGAATCTAATGGGAAATATTTTGGACCATTGAGCCGTCGGAACAGTGAGACGTCGAAATCACGGCACCCGTGAGTGCCCGGTTTGTTTACATGATGAAGGCGCATATCTGTCTTGCCACAAATACCCGGCGCATTTACTGACGCAAATGACGTTTAGAAATGTTCAGCGTAGTGTCCGAATTCTCGTTTGTTCGTTCCCTATATAGTGCACAATATCATGAGCACTATATAGGGAATAGTGAGTGAGTGAATAGGGAACGATTTCGAACGCAGACAAGAGATCCGTCGACGGACGGCGGTAAGAACTACATGCGTCCGTCGACGGATGGGGGCTGTTTGACGTGTTCTTCCGGGTTCAGCGATTTTTAATTGGACAGTGTCCTTGCGTACGGATACTAGTTGCCGACTCGGCAGCAGGGGGTCGTTGGCACTTAAATAGTTTTTAATTGTATTGAGGGAAGGTTTTATTTAACTTTTATCATTTGTATTAAGTCATTTCACATTTATCAGTTATATTTGTACTTCCCAACGAATCTCACTCCACAACGAGGTATTTGATCATTCTCATTACATTAGACATCATTGGTCTCCCTGTGCGGTTCAGCCTTTCTCCGACCAAACATGGTGTAATATTGTATTGTATAGCCTGCCATGTGTTGTATATTTTAGTCCTGGTGAAAGAAAAGGGTCGTCTTCCACCATCTGAAGAAGTCCTGTTTGTAGAGTCTAAGCTTTGTCATTGTGGTAAACAAGAAGCAGTGGGTTAAACCACAGGGTGTAACGACGTATCATATTACCGGCTGCGTTTAGTTTGTCATGTTTTGTATGGAAAGGGGACTATATGTTTATTTCTATTTAACTTTATTACTATATTCTAAGTTATCTGTTGTATTATAGGCTCTTATTGTTATTTATACTTCCTCCTGCATGCCTGGGCCCAGCGGCCATAAAGTGTATCATGCGTTTACTGAGTGTGAGTTAGACCGTATCGTTAGTCACAGCAACAGGAAGCTGTAGACTATCTTCCGAAGAAGAATCAAGACTTACCTGTTCAGAGTCCACCTCAACTATGCATAGCCACCCTCCCCTTTCTGGCCACCACTGTACACTGTATGTATTGTGTTGTATTGTATTTAACTGTGTAGCAACTGCAGTAGCTGCTATCATTGCTGTAACACGGGGAATTGGTTAAGCCTAGCGATTGTTGTACTTGCACTTGGTTCTATGAACATCCTTACTGTACCGATAGCGATATATTGTTGCACTTCTTATGACAAATGTACTTATTGTAAGTCGCTTTGGATAAAAGCATCTGCTAAATGTAAATGTAAATGTAGGTGTCTACAGCGTCATCTTTTCATTCCTTAGTCATGTTACATTTCTCAAGAACTAGACATCAGGTGATACTTGATTTGATCCCCGATGTCCACAACCTAGCTGTAGGCTTCCTACAGCCAAAGGCCTACCCCCTGAGTGTAGTGTGTGTGTGTGTGTGTGTGTGTGTGTGTGTGTGTGTGTGTGTGTGTGTGTGTGTGTGTGTGTGTGTGTGTGTGTGTGTGTGTGTGTGTGTGTGTGTGTGGGGGGGGGTAGATGTACAGCAGGCCAAAGGCCTACTGTACATCTCTCTTGGCCGTAACTTTCTTTCCTTGATTGAAACACATTTTTTCGTCTCAATTGATGTTGCACAAATTGTATTTAAGTGTAAGTAAGTACATCAACACTCCTATTGGTGTCCATGCCTTAGAGCCACTCTGCAAACAACTGTGTAATTCTAGGTTTCTGCCTGCTGCGTGTATTGTTAAAGGAGTGGTATGTTGGTTGACTAGACTGTGACCTCAATAACCAGAAGATGATATTGATAGGCCCAACAATGGCAGGTGGGAAAGGTCATTTTCTGGGACAGTATTTGCATTACCTGGAACCTTTTGTGTTTTCTGCATGCGCACGCATACAAGTGAAAGTAGGTAGTACGAAAATCTACTATTGACGGCACGTGTAGAATGCTAACTTGATGTCTGCCTCCTGTCTAGGTGATCAATATGTGGGCCTCCAGTGTGCTGTTCTCCCTGCTGCTGGTGACCCTGGGGGTCAGCAAGGGGGCCCTCTCTCAGTCCCCTACCTACGGGGAGCGCGGCTCTGACCTGGGCCTGCGCGTCTTCCAGCAGGTGACCCGTGCCCGGCCCCAAGAGAACTTGGTGCTCTCCCCACACGGAGTGGCCTCCATCCTCGGCATTGCTGCTCCCGGGAGCCGATGGAGAACCACGAAGACAGATCTTCACTGCCCTCGCTTATAAGAAAAATGGTAGCCAGCTTTTATCCTCCAGTATTCCGGTTAAAATTGAAATGTCCTAAAAGGGTTTCATTGGAGTTCTTAGGCCTGTACGGTTGGTTATGGACATCGTACCAACACTTGTTTTTTAAAGATGCTGCGATTGGTTTTGCAGAAATTAACAGTGTGAGAATAATATGTTTATTCTTTTAACATACAGGCATGTAACCCTATTCTAGTAGTACCCTGAAATCCAATTATTTAACCATAAAACTTGCATGATATGGATCTTTAAATGATGCACAGGTTCAGAATCAAGTCTCTCATTTGAGTTGTTGACATCTCCTACACCTCCAGGGCCTTACAAGATGTTGAAGAAACTCCACAAGACCCTGACTGCCCGGTCCAACCAGGGGCAGGTGCTCATCGCCAACGCCATCTTCAGCCAGATGGGTTTCCCTATGGACCAGGGCTTTCATGGCGACCAACAAGGCAAACTTCCAGTGTGAAAAACGTACTGTGGACTTCAGCGACCCCCAAGCAGCCGCAGACCGGATTCAACGGCTGGGTCAATAATAAGACCAAGGGTAAGACAAGCAGGGCAGACAGACATCGGCCGATTGACTGAACCATGCATGTGGTCCACCAGGTCAGGACCAGTGTGTTTCTGACATGGAACATAGTGCAGCATAAGTGATGCCAAATGGCTTCAGAAAAGCACATCGATTATCAATTGGCCATTTGGTTAACAACCCTATCTTAATAAAATACCACTCCAATTTCAGATTGTACAGAAGCACTTACAACTGCTACTCATCCTTTGAAACGGAATGTTCACAGTACAAAAGTAATCAACTAGGGATTTTTTTGGTGACGTACAAATGAACATGGTATGGCCACTCAGGAGTGTGTCCCTGTGAGCACAGGTCACATCCCCAGCCTGGTCAAGCCAGACATGCTGGACCCGGCCCTGACCCGCCTGATAGCAGTCAACTCCATCTACTTCAAGGGGATGTGGAAGTCCCGCTTCCAGCCGGGGGACACCAAGATGAGGAGCTTCAGCGGGGGCGACGCGCACCGCCTACAAGGTCCCCATGATGTCCCAGCTCTCCGTCTACCCTATCGGTCAGCTAGGAGGCGTCTCCCTTTGGGTTGTTTGTGTTCGCTTCTTGTAAAAGATTACACCTCTTAACATGGCTAAATCGGGTGTGCCAGAGGGAGTATATAGAAATCATAATGACTTGACTTTAACACAAACACGAAATTAAGTTGACCTGCTTTTGTATTAAATAAATAGAATTCAGTGCCTCTCAGTTTTACCTTCAGGTTGATGGAAAAATCGGTTGTTCTTGCAATGAAGAATCTTTCCAACATTGACGTCTGTTTTCATGTTTCATATGGTCTGGTCTTACTGGTGTTGTAGAGATGTCAGACCGCTGGAATACTATTCAGCCCTGTGTGAAATGAGATGCTGCACCAGTCAGTGCTCTATATTTAGTCTGGATCACTCTATAATATGGCAGCACTGCTTCACACAGACTGCCTAGCTGCTCAGCTGAGCTGCAGTAGAGGCTCCAGAGGGCTATGGTGGGTTTATAATATTTGCTAGCTGTCTAATGTAGAGGTATTCTGCAGGGGGATGACTACTTGAGGAATGTCATTACAGCAGCCATGTCTGACCATATGTTGTCTTGGGAGCGAGGAGAGGTTGTCAACGTGGTCCTTCCTCCCCAGGCCAGGCCAGCACGCCCCAGGGCCTAAAGTACAAGTGTGTGGAGCTGCCCTATCACGGCAACACAGCCTCCATGCTGATCGTCCTGCCCACGGAGGAGGACACTCCCCTCTCTGAGGTGATCCCCCACATCAGCACGGCCACGGTCCACAGCTGGGCACCGCTCATGCAGCAAAGGAAGGTCCACCTGTTCATCCCCAAGTAAGACCCGGGACCCATGCTGGCTCTCTGTTCAACAGGAATGGATTCATGGGATCAGGTGTCAACTCCTCGTACAACCATATGATACAATAATGTTGTGTAGGGTGGTTGGCATGCACAAAGAGGCTCGGGACAGAATTCACCATAACCAGCAGAGTGTGTCTGATTGAATCTTGTGTTTGTGTATGTAAGCTAGAGTAAGGGAGCTCCCACTCTCGCTGTAACCTAATCCAGTTGGCAGCCTGTTTGTTTAAAGGGGTGATATTATGCTTTTCCCTTGGCTTTAGACTGTTATATGACGTATGTATACATGTTTTACGTCTGCTAAGCTAGAAAAATAAAGTCAGAGCAAAGGTGAGTATTCGCGCCCACAGAGAACGCCACTCAATAAGTGTTTGTAACGGATTATTTGTGCTCAAACTTTACTTCCCTAATAATATGACGTCAGCCAGTAGTCAAGCCTCCTTGCTACCCACACTATTTACAACTTCTCAGGGGTGTGAATATGCCGACATGCGTGTGAAAAGTGTTCCACCAATCCCAGCAGACTGGGCTACTCGGGAGGGGGGGCCTTAAAGCGACATGATACTAAACGGAACAATTTTGAAAGACGCTGAAATTGTATTTTCAGAAATGAGTGTGAGAATGATAAGGGGTATTTCTAATATACAAATAACCCTATTCTTGTAGTGCCCCCAAATGCAATTATTAACCCTAAACAAAAGCATGATATGGGATCTTTAATATACATTGCTAAAGTATCATATGTTATAAAATGTATTGTAAATCTTGCCTGATGGTAATCTTCTCATCATGAAACCCCAACTGTGTGGAGTAGTAATTAGGTATTGATTACAAAGGGGCTTGCAGTACAAAGTGACCAAGAAAGCCCTGTCCCATGTACGATATATAACCACTATAACGCACGTTGCCTAGGTTCACGGCAGAGGCAGAGGTGGATCTGAAGGCCCCGCTCTCAGCCCTTGGACTAACAGACATGTTCGCTGATGGCAAGGCTGACTTCAGACATCTCAGTGAGTAGAAACAAGTCATGAACGGGACAACAGGGGAAACGTATTTTGGAATGGATCCTGCCAGCTGAAAACTTGAATCAAATTGTTCCCCGTTGTATTTCCTCTTTTGGTCACTTCACTACTTGTGGATTGTGCTGTGAGTGGACGCTTGAGGAGTGTAGCACCCCTTTATGGTACAACGCCATCACTCCTCTCGGTTGACGGTATGTGGTTGCTCCTTTCTCCAGGTTCTGAGCCTGTGCATGTGTCTGAAGCACTGCAGAAGGCTAAAATCGAGGTCAACGAGGATGGGACAAAGGCATCAGCTGCCACCAGTAAGACATGATTCTAGGCGGTTTTTTCTTGAGTCAAACCTTAATGTCATCTTCCTCAGTTATTCTGGCTGATAATAGGCATGTGTGCTTGCAGAGGAGTTGGATTTATCTTGGCTTTTGTTTGTTGTTGATTCCTCTCAAATGTTAGCCGTTTAACAAGTTCTGTTAGCCTTCAAACAATGGGTATTAAGTGTTAGGCATAATGCATTATTAATTTAAATAAAATCGTTTTAAAATGTCATACTATCTGTGAGTACCTGGGGGGTGGAATAATGATTTGGACAATGCTATAAACCAAATAGCAATTGATTCTACCTTTTCTGTCCGCCTGGTAGCTGCCATTTTGTTGGCGCGGTCCTCCCCTCCTTGGGTCATTATAGACAGACCTTTCCTCTTCTTGGTCCGACACAACCCAACCGGTAAATATTGTCCCTTGTTTCCGCTTCCATTTTGTTAATTAGATGGATGGATAGACGGGTCAAAATCAGACTTTAATTGACCAGAAGCCTGAGGTCTAATATTGCTTTCTTGTACACAGGTACTATTCTCTTTGCAGGCCAGATAAACCAGCCGTGAGTCCACACGTCTATGGCCACGTCTAGAAACCCAGGACACACACAGACAGCCTGGAGATGAATCAGATCAATTTTTTTTGTTTTAATAATGCCTTTGTTACCTTTTTTAATATATCACATACCTTGTTGTGTGTTTTGTAACAACTAAACATTTTCAACAGTTACAATTTTTTTGCTACTGTTTTTGAATTCTTAGTATTTGTGTTGAAAAAACAAATAATGTGTGTTTATTGAAAATGGAGGTCACCAGTTTATTTAAAGTTTTCCGGCTTCAATTTGGAAGTATTCAGCGTTGGGTCGTTATTATTCGTCCTGACGGTTAAGATTCTGCCTTTACATTTTTCTTTAAAATGTGTCAAATATTGCTTTTATTCCATAGTAAATACATATTTCTAACAGGCTGGCTGTGTTCTCCTTTGTAAATCAGCTGAAGGGGGGTGTCGTTATCTCTGTCGGGTTGTATCTGGTCATATCGGTATCCTGAGGGTATTCTGGCCCAGTTTTGGAAAATGATCCAGTGGATTTCGGATCACGGATTGGATCAAATATCATGGAAATGGTTTTGTCAAAGCAAAAATGAAGGATCCAAACTAAAATCACATCATGTAATCCGATTTGACATTTAATCTGGCTCAAAAACTTTCCTTTGGGTTATTTCAAACTTTGAACCTCGGTTGGATCATTCGATCAAAAAAAACGGATTACCCCATATCCCGTCGGAAGGTAACCACATTGTTATTTCTGAAATGTGCGGTATTTGGATGACGTGATCCAAGCCATGTTCCATTAAAAAACTGTCTTGAAAGTAGATGTATCAAGGTGATCCTTGATAGCCAACAACATGGATTTCCAAATTGGGATCAATTTGATCCAGATAATTTTTTTAAAGAGACATATTATTCCAACAGTGTGCATAAACAACGCGTTTCGAAAAAATAGCCCCATACGGTCTTGTAAGGCTAATCACACTCAACACCTGGTGTATAATATGTCCCCTTAAAAAAAAAGAGACCACGTCATATTGTTATCCTCTGTGGCACTCTAGACATTACGGGTATTTCTTGACTCCTCTCAGCATCAGCTTTGGTGGGGGGGGGGCGGCTGCGTTATAGCTGTCTGGTGTACTCTGGTCAGGCCATTGGGCCCTGGGGCTGAGAGGTTGTTGAAAATTTGAAAATTTGTAAATGCCATTTGTTTAGAGTGCAAAACGTATAAGTGACCCTCTCTGAGCCACATAACATCACAAAATATATATAATATATATATATATATATATATATATATATATATATATATATATATATACAGTTAAGAAAATAAGTATTTGAACACTCCTGCTATTTTGCAAGTTCTCCCACTTAGAAATTATGAGGGGGTCTGAAATTTTTCATGGTAGTGGCATGTCCACTGTTTGAAGAGATAATCTAAAAAAGAAACATCCAAAATCACAATCTATGATTTTTTAACAATTTATCGTTGTGATACAAGCTGAAAAATAAGTATTGAACACCGTCTATCAGCTAGATTTTGACCCCTCAAAGACTCTGTTAGTCCGCCCGGGGCGCGCCCAGCACATTTGGCGCTCTAGGCGAGCTTTCACTCCTGGCGCCCCCCCCCCCCCCCCCGCCGCCGCAAAAAAAAAAAAAAAAAAAATATTATATTATATATATATATATATATATATATAATATATTTTTTTTTATTTTTTTTTTTTTTAACGCATTGACAGTAGCAGACTGTACAACACTGCACATACCTGCACGTCATCTTCCCAATCGCCTGCTATGCTGGCAACAACACAATCTTAAGAAGTCTAAGTCACTTAGTGGCACATATTATTCACTTATTTTAAGCCATATCAATCTACTATGAACAAAAATTAGCCGAAATGTAATAAAACGAAATTCACCAAACGGGAAACTGATTTTTTTTTTTGAAAACAGAAAAATTATTGACCCTTTTCTTACCAGTTCTACAGTACTACACCTTTATTTATTGCAAGAACAAAGATGCAAAGGCACACAAACAACATGAACAACTTAGTTAACAAACAATAATAATAATAACAACAAACAATACCATATATATATGTAAATCTAAGAGTGTTAAATTAATCAGATATATTAAAATAAACAAATAAATTGACAAATAGAAAAAGTGCAAATGAACGTTTCTCTAAAGAACTATATATATATTTACTCCACACTTCAAAGGTACAGTGCAGTCCTTCTGGCCTTCCTCGCCTGCAAGTCACAATAACATCATTGTACTGAATTCTGACCACCAACTTCATGATTAATGCTGATCACAGCCAGGACCACTGAGGCGTTTCTTGAGCCATCGTGACCTCAGGTAGTCTTCAAAAGTTTTAATTTCGAAAAAACTCCTTTCTGCTGAGCTACTGTGTGACAGGAAGGTTTGCACTGAATCCGCAAGAGTATACAAGTGGTATATCTCTGTGAGCTGCTTTGTTTGGATGAACTTGAACAACTCAAGAGTCGACATGTTCTTTGAAGGCAAGTCAGGTAAACTTTCCAACTCCTGGGACCAGATCTCCCGCATAAATTCAACTTGCCCTCCATGGTTAAAGGTGTGTGCAAGTGCTCTGCTTGCTTCATGACGCTCTTGTGCTGTGCAGTTCTGGGAAGGTTGACAGAATGCCAAACTGCCTTCCACTTATTAAGAGTTAAACCTTCCTTGTGTGCTGACACTGCCACATCCACCACCACGTTAAAAGGTAACCTCGAGATTTTGTAAGGCATCCTTTAATGGCTCATCAGGAGACTCATAGGAAAAGTGCCTCTTTGTGACTTCTAGCTCTTCTGTACAAGGGACAGGCATACAATTCATCTCTTCACACATGGCCTTGGTGATGTTTGGTGAACGCACAAAGCGTGGCTTGTTGGACTCCAAGAGCTTGTTGTGTTTTTTAGAATACTTATGGCACTTCCACTATGCTAGTCGGGACTGCAAAGAGCTTACTCACGTGCTGAATTTTATTAGCAGCACTCATACCAGACCACTGTGCACACGTGAAAGCGGGGATGATCCTACTCTGCCCAGAGATTGGCTTCAATCCTGAATCATTGGGTCTTGGCCTGGTTTCTCACCTCAAGCCGTGCCCTCTCTCACAGCTGCCGCTTGTTATCGCAAGTTCTCCACAGCTTTCACTCTGCTTTCCCATCTGGTTTCTGACCACATTTTGAGATAGTGCTGAGAGGTTCACTTTCTGTTTGAGGATGGCCCATCTCTGTTTTGAGGCCAAAAACAGACAGTATGCTTCTGCACAATACCAAAAAAATGTATTGCAATTTTGGAGCTTTGGCAGCATCGAATTACCAAGTTAAGTTATATGTGCCACATAGGCACGAACAAAGTCTTGGGTTTTTTACTGAAGTAGCCTGGCCTGTACTCCCTTGTTCTTTCCTTTCATATTTGCCCCATTGTCATAGGACTGGCCTCTGCAGTCATCCAAGGCAATATCAACTCTTCAGCCTCTTCCAAATCGGCCGGCACCTTTCGTCCCGTGTGGAGTCCTCTGCATAGATCCCGGGGAAGTGCTCTTTAACGGGGTCTTCTGTCCACTTCATCAATTCTTTTCTTTACTAATAGACGCTGTCCTCAATTGTGGCTAAGTAGCGGAGTGACAAATCTCTAAAATGAGGCTAAAGGTGTTTGCACTTCTTAATATTGTCCTGAATGCACCATTGTCTGCGATAGAGCATTTTATCCTTGATGCACCTGGATCAACTCGTTCTGGCATGGCTTTTCGCCAAGTACTCTGTCCGGGTGT